>CAJNIZ010015446.1:152166-178707 GCA_905231905.1 Symbiodinium pilosum
ACGCACGGCCCCTTAGGGGCGCCGTTACCATGTTTTTGCTTGGCGTTCATCAGACCAACCTAGAGCATCCTAGAGCAACCTACCGGGCGGGATCCATGGTGATTAGTTGAACGTAGTACCTTGGCTTTTGGCTTAGCCCTACATGCTCTGGACCCTAGATCTTCCCAAATTGCCCCCTAAAGCCCAAATCCCGGGCCTACCCAAATCAACATAAGCCCCTACTGAGGCTTTTCCGTTGTTTGCTGAATACAACCCCGAACTGCAGCTATAGGCCAATATCGGGAACAGCAGCTCACATCGGTTTCGTGTCCTGTGGGCAAGGGCCGGGACCTCAGAAGCGGTAGGCACCTTGGGCGGTGGCTTTAGGGCCTTATATGTTCACGTACCAAACAATGATTCCTAATCTGGCCCTGACCCTTCTAGAACTGCAAGAGCTGTACCAAGGGTTCGGCAATCACGGGACTTACGATCACAAGACTGATGATGTAGCAAAGGATGATTGGGCATAGGGTGCCAAACTAGCGTGGCTGGAGTGGAACATGCTGCACAGCTTCCTCAGCACTGGGAACCCAGCATAGCTCTCGTAGTTGCAGTACCCCACCTTGTGCACGCTGCAAAATCCTTGGCAACAGCATTTTCGTTGTCAATCCTATTACCTTTGAGCTCATGCAGCTGTACTCACCTTGCTTTCTACACCTGGGTAATCCACCATTTGCAGCTGATAGAGCGGTTTAAAGTGTTCTTCCTCAAAACCTTGTAGGTTTTTGGTTCTTGCGAGCACTGTCAAGTAGCCAACAAATGCAGGTAAGAAGGAAGACGGCAGCCTTTAGCTGACACGAGATGTAGGATCTTTGCAATGGTTTCGGCGAGCGTGTATCAGGGAATGTTGGTGAGTGTACGTATGGGGTGTCCTTGAAAGACAAACCGTGTCGCAAGCTAACCTCTCATGCTGCTACCCTGGAAGAGCAAGATGAGGTCTACAAACGAGCCTCACGAACTTCTTGGAGATCAACTTTGCGTCTACCGAAGACTTGCAGGCCAGACATCAAGGGTTGCAGACATCAAGGAAGCCAGGGGGTTTACGGTTTAGGGGATGGATGGCCAGCGTAGGAATGAATCCGAAGTCTTCCATTACTGCAGGTCTCACAGATACAGAGAGGACTAGCAGGGCTGTAAAGCTAGGCCCTCTAGGCATCTTGAAGAGCATTGGCCCAGGCAGCACGAGTAACTGGAAGAGGGATTTCCTCATGGAGCGTACTCTCAATACTTAAGGGCCAAGAGGAAATCATACAGATCATCGTTTGCTTGCAATGTATTTGGAAGTTTACAGATGCAGACATTCTGGAAGTGTGCTAGTCTGCCCGAAGGGCTGAGGTGTCGGGTAACATGTTTTGGAATTCAATTGGTACCTTTAGCTTGCTAGCAAAACCTAGGGCAAGCAACTGTTCCAATTAGCAAAGAGCATGCCCAGCATGAGCAATCATCATCGTCATCATCAGCGTCATCCTCATCATCATCGTCAAGTTCATCATCATCATCGTGATCATCGTTATGGTCATCATGGTCATGATCATCATTATTGTACGACACCAGTGTACTTTGCAAACAGGATCCTGAAAGCCTATACCTTGAAGCCTCGAAACCCTGAATCGTCGATAAACCGAGCTAAAGCCCTAACACCTTACTTGGAGGGTCATGGGGACTTAGTAAGTAGGTTTTCATGGAAATGATTTTGGTTCCTATATGGGTTATAGGGTTTATAAACCTACTTACCAAGTCCCCATGACCCTCCAAGTACCCCACCCCCAAGTTGACACGGACGCCCATGAAGCACCGTGTTCACAAGGACAGAAGCTTACAAGTAGGGTTTAGGGTTTAGGGTTCGGGGCAGGGTTGGGCCTTGGAGGTGCACCAAGGGCTAATCGCCAGCCTCATTAGAAGCCCCACCCAGTCTCCATTTCATGTTCCATTGTCATTGTCTTTCCCATGCAAAATTCTCGTCATGCGGCCACCCCACTAAACCCAAAACACTGCAGAACGCTGATATTCGCCATAGCTGCCTACAACCTGTTTAACGGACCCCAGCAGCCTATTCTGATTACATAGGCACCCAGGAGTATAGTTTTGCTTAAGTAGATAGAATATGGGGTATATGGGGATGTTATGATAATATACTCAAAGCCATATTCTATCTACTTCAGGGGCACTATAGGCCATTACAGCACGCTAGAGCAGAGGCAAGCTCCGAGAATCTCATCGAGCTTTTGCCGGCCATTGCTTGGGACCCATGTGAGCTACAGTCAAAACTCCTTGAAGGGGATTATAGAGAGGATTAGTAGGGTTTAGGGGTTAGGGTTTGGGGTCTAAACTCCTTAAAGGGGGTTTTCTAGGGGATGATATGGGGGAGCAGTATTATTATTGAGGGGGATACTAGGAGCTCTGATGTGGGGGAATGGGTTGAACTCAAAATGGAGGCTTCAACAAATCATGGGGGGCCCTAGACTCATTCGCCTTGGGATATGGAAGGGGCATCCACGGCTTGAGATGTTTCACGCGGGGTTTGGGTTCAGGGCTTGTCGTAGTGTCGTAGATGGCTTGCATCTGGGCATTAATTTTTTGAAAGCCCTAAACCCCTGGCTTGGGCATCGGTTTGGAGTTTAGGGCATAGGGTTCAGGCCAAGGGCCTCGGGCATGGACTGTGAGGCCGACATGGGGCCCCAAAAAACCCTTAAAAGGCAGCCCAAGGCCATTCTTTTGCATTTTTGTGAGTCCAGGAAGGGTTCAAATTTTATAGTCCCCTTTATGTAGATAGAAAATGGCTTTGGGTTGATTATAATACGATCCCCATATACTTAAGGTTCTATCCACTTGAGGCGGATTATGGAGCTGTGGAGCTGAAAAGGTTTAGCATTCAATCATCTGTTGGCAAAATCAGAAGCTCAGGACGTGGCAGTGGCTGCTTAGCTGTAGGCTGCCATCGCGCCTGAAAGCCTTAGTCCGACTCGATCCCGCGACCGCCGCAGAAACCCAGTTGCGCATTCTCGCAATGTCCTCTGGCCCATTTTTTGCGATCATAACTAAAAGTGAGCGCAGGTACCGGGGCTTTCCTACATACACCAAAAAACCCCAAGCCGAAGTCCCACTCTCCTAAAACAGATGGGTCCCCTTTCTGCAGCAGGAGTAATGACCCAAGTATGGGCCATTAGCATACTTTGATCTTGAGACTGGATCCTCACGGGTTGAGAGCCTAGGGTTTGGAGTTCACAGGCTTTGGGGGTTTTATGGTTCTGGGGTTCTGGTTCATGGCTAATGTGGGTGGTTCAGGATTTTCAAGTTTTCTGGTCCAGAACTAATTATATGCTTCATGTTTTTTTGGTTTTAGGGTTTCTTAGGTTCAGGGTTCAGACCCCTTAGCCTGTTGCAAGAGGGCAGGGGACCCATGGGGACCCTAAACCTTTAACCGCATGTTCCAACTGCTGAGGCTGGGCTTGTGGCCTTTTTCCAGCTACCTCCACCCGCAGATGTTCAGTGCTCAGACGGGATGTGATTTGCGGAGCTTATTCAGACTCCCACAAACTAGCTGCTACGGACTATGTAGCCGTCTGCCCCAGAAAGGACCGTAAACAGAGGACTATAGTACAGCCCCCCAGATTGTCACTTCAACCCGTTACCCCAATCCCACCGAAAGCCTGCTGCCAACCCTTCACCCTAAACAACCAAGTCATATACTTCCATCATCTTGCCCATCCCCCAATCCCAACTAAGGCCCATGCCGACCCCAAACTCTCCCATGTCTCTCCATTCCTCAATCCCAAGTAAGCTGAGTAAGGTTATGGGGGCCCAGGTGTTTGGAGTCTGCTTGGCTCATTCGTGCTAGCGATGTAGAACCCTATAAGACGGAAAAAAGCTTTCTAAGCAAGGAGGCTTCCTGATCAGGATTCGAGAAATACTAGTCTTTTGGAGCAGCTTAGCCTGCAGGAGCTGGAGTTTGGGGTATCGGGCTAAGGGCTCAGACTTCAGGAGTTGGAGTTCAGGATTTCTGATTGCTGAGATTTGGGGGGTCAAGTTCACATTTTCCAAAGCATCTCAAATGGGGCGTTAGCCTGCACCAGGTGTTTCAGCTGCACGATCGCAAGGAGGATGTTATCTGTCCGGAGCCCAATCCATGCCTTTTTAGGCATATAAGATGGACATATTTTTTGTATGATATATCCATTTTACCAACCACCATCCGCTTCAGTGCCGCTTCATGGTTCAAGGGGGCTAGCATGGTGCCGGCTTTTTCAAGACGAGGATCCCCTGATGTGATCCCATGACCAGGGGGTTCGTGGCCTTTTGACCGGGTTGCTGCTAAAGAACTTGAATTAAGTTACCATAACATGGGTATATAGTGAATAATATGAGGTTTCCTCATTATAGCAGCCTAGTTTACGTTCCTTAACAGAAACACAGTTGGTGGGAAACACAAGGAACCTTTTTAGTAAGGCTACTTGTTCATTTGAAGCCGCTTCCTCTCCTGAAACTTGGAACCCCAGAACCTCCTGAGCTGCTAAGTTTACTGGGTTGCTGTTAAGGAATTTAAATTGAGTTACCATAAAATGGGTATATAGTAAATAGCAGGGTTTCCTTATCATAGTAACTTAACTTAAGTACCTTCACAGCAACCCAGTTTCATGGGCCTCATTCTCCTTGCACGCCCTCTCGACCGCCTCTGACACACCCATGACGCAGATCGCCACCTCATACTGTCTTCTGCGCAGCTTCAGGTCCCATACCCCAGCGTCGGAAGTAGCGTTCGCTTCTGATGTAGATAGCGAGGGCTGTTGCAGAGGAAGCGACAGGTAGCCAGAATGTGGGTTGTTCTCAAAATTATGGTCCCATTTTGGTTACAGATTATATTAATGCACCGAGCATTTAGGGGTACCAAAATGGGACCCTAATTTAACCCTAAACCCTAAACTTAAATAGTAGCGTCCATTTTCTTTTCACGTATCCCTAAATAACCTTAATTCTGGGAACTACCCATGTCATGCCCAAGAACCCTAAACCCTTTCAACCTCAAGGCCCAGGCACTGTCGAACTATACTACGGACAGCACGGAATTGTGTTTGCTACGCGCCAGGGTACTGTGAAAGTAGTGCCAACGCAGGCTAAACATCTCAGTTGGTGGTGTTGAGGGTGGCATTTTCATGGGCGATAGTACGAAGTACACTCCAGACCTTTGATTTCAGAGGCTCAGGTTTTGGACGTCCTCTCACCCCAGCTACCTGCAGGGAAGACCATCTCACGAAGAATTACTATACTTGGTTGCTCTTGAAGAACTTAAACTAAGTTACCTTTAATATAGGTTTATTACAGTAGATAATAGGGTTCCTCTATTATACTGAACTAATTGAAGTTTCTTACATCAACCCAGAATGGCTTGAAAGGCTTCATGCCACAACTCCACACGCTGGTGGAGGACGCATCGCCTCCAATAGGTGCCTGCGCTAAGGGTTCTACTCGCACCTTTCATGCTACAGCAGAAGGGGGCCTGAGCCTCTAAGCACTAGTAACAGTAATAAGAATAAAAGTAGCAACATTAGTAGTAAAAATAATAGTAGTTATCGTAATAATAGTAGCAATAGTAATATGATATACCCGTGGGTTTGTGTCTGGGGATCCGAAACCCAAAGCGCGTGGGGATGTGCAGGCTTTCCGCTTACATTCTCCTTTCTTGAGACCCTTTGGAGGTTGCGACGCCAAATCCCTCACGCTGCGAGTCGGATATCAAATTTACCAGTAGCCGTTTGCTTTTTCTTTTCGGTAGGGTGAGGCGATTAGCCGTGGAGTTGACGCGAATTTTTCAAAGAAAGTCACATGAGCTGCCTGAACAGTGGACATAGGGGTCCTTGTGTAGTTTCGTATAGTCCCAAATGCAGTCTCATCATCCCTGCTACAGGTCCGAATAAGGAGCCCATGTCCGTTACTTATCTGGGAAACATGTTTACTGCAGCTCACATGCAAGCTCGGGCACCACGGAGCCTCCAGCCGTGTCCCCTCAACTCTTGAGTGCCATTTGCACATGCCCAGGAAGATACGTCTTGGGATGTTAGGACTCAGTGTCCAGGCTTTGGGCCTAAGAGTACAGAAAACTAACGGAAGTTGTTGCATTGTAGAGATCTGATTTCAGTTTGGCACGTCTTTCTGCGTTGCATTGCGGAACGAAACTCCGCGCTGCAACCAGGTAAAATGTTCATGTTGGGCTCAAGGGATGTTGAGGTCTTGGCTTCCGGAGCCCAAAGCCTAGGAAGCATCTTTAAAGGATCGCTCGGCCCTCCACCGTGTGTATGGCTCAAGCTGACTTTAGTAGATACTTCACCGGTAGCCCCGAACAAGCTTATCTAACCGCAGATGAAGCCGCCTTTTGGCCCGTGAAAATCTGAGGCCTTTGATTGACGCGAGATCGCTTAAACTGGCCACACCGCAGCTTCTAAGGCCAGAGAGGAGTTAGTTCTTTTGTGGTCCGCGCAGTTCTTGCGCAGATGCCACCACGCAACAGGAGGTAGAGCTAAATAACTGGCACCCCCGATAAAGAAGGCTTGTTTTGGGATGTGTGGCTCAGAGCTAGAGCTAGACCGGTTAGCCTGCCTTCGGTGGAGGCCTGGCTTTTGATAGCATTATCTGCTTGATGTTGTGTAGTTGCACATGACACCTCCATCCAAGTACACCCTTTTTGCCATCCGACAATGATGCAGCACTCTGAGTTGCAGCTCCAGTACAGTAGTGCCAGACTGGAAAGTTCACTAAGTTGCAGTCCTCATGCATTCCTGAACATGGAAGGGACTCCAGGACCTTATTCCCATGATTTTGCTCCCTGCATTACCAGTTTCTGCGTGCGCCGCGGGAATGGCTTCGCAATTGGCCATGGCCCTGCGCCGCTTGGGTAAAGCTTCAGGGGCTTCTAGAGGGACGAGGCAATGGGACTTCCTGAACACAGATCGAGGGCCTGAAAATACTCCAAACACTACCCATCCCAATATAATCCATACCACTTAACAAAGGATCCCTAACTTTTGGAAACGCAACAAAGTAGGGTTGAGGGCTTCCGCACCGCGTTAATTCACAGGAGTTGGAAATTTCAGAGGAGTTGGTGTGTCTATCTCACCAATGAAGTTTCATGTGCAATCCCCATAAACCATTTGAAGGGACCCTTGAGCCCATGAAGCCCATTGAAAGGGGCCCACAATAGTTGAAGTTTTTCAAGTCGCTCCTGTTGGAAAGGCTTCAGCTTCGGGAAGTACGGGAGCTTTGACATGAGTAGTACTTGATTTGGGGATAGTATGGTACCCAATATTGAGTAAGATTATATCCTCCTTTTGGGGTATAGTATTTTTATATCAGGAATATAATCTTACTAGCTTCAACCACCAAAAAAAGTATTCACATGATGCTCTTTTCCGGGAGGTGCCTGTATCCGGGATGCTTAGTTTTACTGGGTAGGCCCCTGGGATATTTAATATATTTTAATATTTTCCCTAACGGCTTTAATAAGGGACCCTATATACTAATATTTTTCCAAGGTTTTTAGGTGCCAACCCAGTTTAGGGTGAACAATTTGCGGCGTCTCGTTTGAAGGGGCAACTTACAAGCAGGGATCATATGTTGAAAGGCACCCCGTTGGCGATCTTTGTTGTGTTTGAGGTTCACGTTTGAAGTGCCTGCCTTTTAAGTTTAGTCCTGAATCAGAACCAGGGCCTGTCCTGACTGGTGAAACATTGAATGGGAATGGCAATTGCTGTACTCCCTAAAGAAGGAGTCTCACATTCCCTATAGCCCGTGGCCCCCCCCTACTAACCACCAGTGAGTCGGAAGGTTTTCACATGTTGCCCTCATCCTCTGTAGCTTAGTCCTGGATTTTCCGCGAGACAACCACAAATGCAGCTTTCCAGCTGGAGTTCGGCTAGGGGGATTCAAAGCAAAGGCACTGCAGGGACCAACAATCCCTAAACCCTAACCCTTCAAAAGCCCTAAACCCTATATAGGCCCATTACAGTAGTTTCCATTTACTTCTCCTTTATCCCTATATAGCCCCATTCTAGTTAGTAAGCATAAGAGTTGAGCAACCATCATGTTGCTATCTGAGCGTGAGGGCTCCTTAAGGATCCTTGATCTTTGTGGTGAGTCTGGAGGGGACCACTTTTTTGTGGTGTCTTTCTGGTGAACGAAGGTAAACTTAGAGGTCGTGGAAGACGGAGATAGTACTAATACTCATAGTAACAATACTAATAATAGTACGAGACAGAAATAATGAAATCCCGCACATCAAGCTCGGCTTGGCACATGTAGTTCGACCTTTTCTGACATTTCCACAGGCACTAGACTGGACCCAAGACAGAGTAATTCCAGATTATGATCCAAGTGCGATTCTGGGGTACATCGTTCAACCTAGCCAAAAGATCAAGTTTCTACAGTGCTGTTTTCTGGGCAGCCCCCTGTCAGCCCCTTCTGAGACCCCCAATCAAGGCCCTGAACCTTAAAACCAAAGTCTACAACCCCGAACCCTTCGCCCCAAACCCTACATAGGCCTTGAGCCCTAAGCCCTGATTCCTACATCCTACACGCTGAACTCTAGACCCTTAGATCCTAAACCCTAAGCCCTAAACCCTAAACCCTGACCTAAGCAATAAACAACTCAGGACAAAGAGCCAGCCGGGCACTGGCCAGACATGTTTCGATCAGCGCTGCTAGGCTACCGGAGCTTCCACCCCCAAGGGGTCGGATGCTGAGTAGACTCCCGGCTGAAAGTCTGCAGGATTCCGGGCTTAGAAGTAAGTAAGCCAGGTTCAGGACTTAGCGCTGAGGATTTTGGATTGAGAGCTTCCTTTTGGAGATTTAGGGCTTTGGGATGTAAGGTTTAGGACTTAGGTTTTGGAACTATATGGCGGAAGTCTCTGGTGTGCAGGGTTAGAGTTAGCTTGATGACGCAGCCCTTGAAACTTTAACCCTAAGTTCATGAGCATGCCTGGTGGGAAAACTTCACGAAAGCCTAGGCCTGAGCGGGAGCATCTCCATGCAGCTTCCGGCCACGCAGACCATGGAGGACTGCCATCATGTCGGTTGGCTTTAACACGCTTAAATTAAGTTAGTAGTAACGAAATCCTATTTCTACCATGTACCCATATCATGGTAACTTAATGTGAACTATAGTCTGATTAATATACTTAAAGGGGGTATATAGGGGATTATATAGAGACTACTATAGGGCTTAATAAGGGGGATACTAGGAGTTTAGACTATGGCTCATCTAATTCCTTAGCAGTCGCCCAATCATGTCCTTGGTCCCCAATCCAGTATCATGCTGAAGGTTTTGGGCGCGGGATGCTCATCTTACTGGCGGTTAGTAGGGCCTTGGGAAAATATTATATAAGGATTATCTTCCCTTAAATTTCCTACTAGCCACCGGTAGGTAATACGGGGAATTCTGAACACTAGACGCCTCACAGCTGGAAGACCGAGACTTGAAGCTCCTCAGGCACTTCCACTTTACTCTCTCAACCGCACCGTGTGAGCTTATCAAAGGCGAGTCTTCTCTTTTGGTTACCACCTAGTAAGAAGAAGAAATCATTGCCAAACCATGTTGAGGACCCCAGACCAGGAACCCTTGCTCCCCAAACTCATTCACAAGCTGTCTTGGAGATGCATAAAAGCATGGGGCCTTGCTCACAAAGTCGTGAGAAACTACACGTCACAAGGTCCAGCGATTTCTTTGCTTCCTGCAGTTGGAAGGACTGTGTTGGGGAAACTCCTTTAGTCCGTCTTCAGCGGATGCTTCCGGCTGAAAGTGGTTCTGTGGTGCTGTGCCTGGGCTGGAGGGGCGGGATCCAAGAGGTGTAAGTTGCCTGCTGCCCTCCTCCTACTACTACTACTACTACTACTACGACCACCACCACCACCACCACCACCACCACCACCACCACCACCACCACCACCACCACCACCACCACATTGTTGTTTCTCCTGCTGTGATGATGCCTACTAGATGATGCCTACTACGACTATTTCTGCAGCAGCTACCTTTCCCGTGGCTTTGACTTTCCAAGGCTATCACAGCCATTCCTTTGGTTGCCACAGCTGCTCCATGTTTTCATGATTCCCGCAGCACCCTGAGCTTCAGGGTCTTATAAGACCCGACGCCAAGTAAGTCTCTCAGCAGATGAGAGCGCCCCTCAGAAAGGGTTCCGGGCTGGGTCTTGGAGCAGAATGCGATGTCGTTGGGGATAATTGCTGGGATCATTCTGTCTCTAGCATGATCATTTCTTCGCTTTAGTGTTCTGAAACTGCCTTGGGTGGTTTTGTCGGGCTCGACTACTGTAGCTTCTACCCTGGACGAACTGAAAGTAGGGCCGTCTTTCGAAGCTTAGTCGTTCAGAAACATGGGGAACTGTGGTCTAGTGCATGAGGCTTCCCCTCAGAGAGCGTGGACCCGTAATAATCAAGAAGGTCGCCAGACAAACCCGTCTGATTTGTTGTGCGAAGAGCCGTCACAAACAATGAAGCTGCCAAATGTCACAAGGCTACCAGACGTTTCTCTGCGCATTCCCTTACCCCGTTTTTCCTGAAGCTAAGGTGCAAGCTAGAGGGCGACAACCCAGCTGGGAGCGTCAAGGATCGCGCAGCGCTCTCCATGATCAGGCAGCCACAGTGCGTCCCAAAATCAAGAGTGCTTGTCCCATGTTTTCCCTTGGTGCGGCCAGGGATTTCGAGAATTAGCATTAGTTGCACTGAGATGCTCAGGTCCACTTGTTTTTGTAATTGATTTGGGTTTCCCAAGAATATGTGACCGGACGCTCCGACAACATCTTAGGTTGGAGGGTGGATATGGACATTGAATGACCCAATCACTTGCGTGGATGCTCACCTTTGAAGCCTCTAGTGTAGATGTCTTCTGTTGATGTGTCCTACTGAAGCTCAAACCCTAGCAGGGCTCAAATTCTCCTTCCAGCAGACATGAAGCATAGGGTTTGGGTTTGGGGTTTAGGCCTAAACCCTTAGCCCGAATATAACCCCAATATAACCCTACATATATATGTAATTGTATACTTATATATATACACATATATTTACACACACACACACCTATATATATACATATTTTTTCATCCTTACAAACTCCCTGAACAGGTAAGCCCTAAGCAGCCTCAACGAAAGCAAGGCGGGCCGAGGCTACGGGCCGGATCAAACCCGGGGACACGCTGATTGAGGCGACCTCTGGAAACACCGGTATCTTGGGTTCAGGCTTAGGGTTTAGGGTTAAGAAAATAGATAGAACATGGGAGGTTATAGTGGGATAATGGAAAAGAAAACGGAAACTACTATTGATGGTCGAGGGTTTAGGGATTATAGTCTCCCTTGAGTAGATAGAATATGGGTTATATGGGGATCTTAGTATAATATACCCACAGCCATATTCTATCTACTTGAGGGGAACTATAAGCGTTTAGGGTTTAGAAGGGCTTAGGTTTTTTTGTTCAAGGGTTCAGGGGGGTTTGGGGTGTTGGGCTTACAGGAATAGGGGCTTCTATAGGAAATGCGGTTGCGTTCCCCAGCTTACAGTAGAAGTTGCTGCCAATGAAGTTTTTGGATGTTGCCCCGCTTTGATTTCTGATAGCGGTGGGCAGGGGTTGCGTTTTAGCTGTTTCAGGCCTGGTCTTGGACGCACAGGCTGTTTCAGGCGGGAGGAAGCTTATCCTTCCTCTAGCTCGACCTGCCTGTTACGCCCACCTTGTTTGTAGAGGTAGATTGAGGAATTTCCCAGCCCTAGGCACCTATTTTCAGGAATTCTGCACTTGACGCGGCAAGGCCTAGCCAGGCGCCTGCTAAGTATCGCTTCTTGCTTTGCCCGTGGTAATTCCAGATCCTGAATTGTGAATCCTTACATAAGCCCTACAACAGAAGCTGAGGTATTGCGTTGGCTGCTATCAGCGCTGTGGCTGGGGTTTCTGGTTCTGGGGTGTTAGGTGGCGGGATGGGGCTCCTCGGGAGGAAGGGTTGCAGGCACTCTCAGTGACAGGGTTAATTTTGAGTGCTCTAAGCTGGGGACGGGCAGAAGCAAGTCTTCACTGCATTTTGGAGAAGAGCGTAACAGTCAAGTGTTATGACCAGCTTCACATATCATTTCAGCATTGACAGACAGTGACAGACATGATACGAATGCCGCCAGCAGTACAGCACTGCAAGAGAGATCACTGAGGAGAAGAGCAGGAGGACGTGCAATCACAAATCCTCAATATTCGTGCCAGAGCTGGATCTTTCTGAAAGTACCAGATGTTTTCATTCTGCTTTGAGCAGCTCTTTTGTTGCGCCTGCTCACTTTGCGAGCACCATGAAAAGATGGACGTCCTGGCTGACGGGCCACGTGATGCTAATATGCTGAAGACTAGACTTGAACGCGCAGGTCTTCAAGCCCGACCTTCAGCCCTAAAACTCTCCACCCTTGACCCGCACACCCTAGACTCCTAGACCAGACAATCCCTAATATGTCGGGTGCCCAGGCTACCCTGACCTTTTTAAACCCTCAGGTGCCATCAAGGGATATAAGTTGAAGCTGATCATGCCTGAGAACATGAGCCTCGAGAGGCCTTTGCCGGTGCCATCACAGGGGTATGAAGTTGGATTTATGAAGTTTTGCGCCGATGTAGAATCGCGCCGGTCATTTAGAGGAGCCTGGATGGGCTCCGATAGTGTACCTATCCCCAAGACTACCCACAAACCTGATTCAAGTACTTCTTGTGCCCCCATAGCGTTTTGCCCTCAATTGCTTCACGGCCATCCCACAACTAACAAACAAGCAAATGAGGAGCACTCAAGCATATATACTGCTCCCAGACTGTTCAGCTTAGAAGCCCCTCAACTCTAGAAGCCCAAAAACACATCCTTGTAACCCTATGACCTATAGTCTAAATGTTATAAAGGGATGTTATAAAGGGAATTCTATAGGGGAGTATGGCAGGGGTTATTAAGGGGGCTACTAGGAGTTTAGACTATAGCTGATATGGGTAGTTGCTTCTCCCTCTCTGCACCTTCTCCGACCTAAACCCCTAAACTAGGTGAAATGATTAGCTCTCCCTGGGGCTTGAGGCGACTGAAGGGTGGTGTTGCGTGTGCCGAAGGTAGGTGAAACTGTGGCCAAAACCATTGAACACAAACCAAAAGGCCAGTTCAATACGTACGTTTAGGCTAGAATTCACGTACACCTTGACTGAAGCATTAGAGTCGCTACGCTAAGCCACATACCCTGTAGAGTGAGGCGCACAAGCATGGCAGTCTATGGCGCCGAGCTGATCTTGGTGTCCACAGGGGCCATGGAGGAAGTGGCCTGGAAGCACTGGATACATCTTGGCTGTGCGTAGGGAGTAGGGTTTAGGGGTTATATAGATGCATGCAAGCCTGTTGCAAAAGGGGTACAAAGGGATATTACCCCAACAATGGAGTCTCAAATGGAAGAGACAATGGAATATGAAATGGAACCTGGGATTCTTAGGGGTTCTAGAGATTGAAAAGTGTTATGACTAATGTGCCTAAATCCCTGGTTTGCTGTTAGGGAGCTCGAGCTAAGTTATCAGCACATGTGTATAAGAGTTTTCTCACGATGACAATGCAATTCGATAAGAGTCTAGTTTCTCAACAGTAACCCAGAAAACGAGGTAGAAGCATGTTGCATGCGGTGTTTCAAAAAAGGCATTTTCAAACCGCTTTGGTCATACTTCAAAAACATTGAACAGGGATTTGTCCAGTGGCCGGGGATAGTGAGTGAGGTATGCCAGCTTGAGGAGTGTTGCGTAGTTTGGAGGCTCCATTCTGATCCCGGAGTTTAGGGTTTAGGGTTTAGAGGACCTACGCAAAGGCAGATTCATATTGGGTGTACGGTTGCCATCTGGAGTTTGTTTCAAGATGTTATGTGGGAATGCCGGCATGTACTGCGGCCTGGACAAGCATCAGGTAACAGCACAATGATACTGTACATATTCAGTAGCCTGCCGTTGTTGCGCAAAAAGCCTAATCCCCAAGCCTAAAACCGTAAGCCCGGAACCTTAAAGCCTAAACCCTAAAAGGAACCCTACAACTAGGCCCTAAACAGAGTACTGAGGCCAGGGACTTAGCCCAGGCCATGCAGGCCTGGAGACAACAAGTCCTTTGCATGGAGGGCATTGCTACCAAAGCATGATAGTAGTAAAAAGTCGTAATAAATGGGTGGTTTCCCAAAATTAGGGGTACTCTTTACAGGGGTTATATAGAGATATATAGGGGCATAGGGTTTTGGGTTTAGCGTTTCCCAACATTAGGGTTACCTTTTTGGGGGTCCGTAAAAAAAGGATTATAGTATATTAGGGTCTAGATTGGGGTCCCTTTCTTTTGGGAAACTGCCAAATAGTAGCAATACTACTAGTAGTAATCATCATGCTAGTAAAAATGACTTAATCACACGAGTAACACTTGAAATAGTAATAGCAATACTAGCAGAAAAACTACGAAATCAACGTTAATACAGTCATACGAACGCAGGGGATTTCAGGGATGCAGGGGCTTGGTAGGGAATGCAGCTGCCAAGGCCCCAATGTTGATTAACTAGAGTCTCGGTCCTTTATGGTGTGTACTTAGGTTATATTGGCGCGCAGTTGAGGGACTTATACGTGGCGTAAGTACAGTAGGCAATCTTGGCATTGCTGAGATTTGGGCTGTTGAAGTCCTATAGTTTGCCCCTTACTCCTTATCTCAGGAAATTTGTATGTTTTCTTTTTCGGCCAAAAATGGGCAAGATGGAAGTTTTAGGATTTGGGCATTTTGGGTCTGTAGGCTTAGCTCCTCATCAAGCACCAGGGAAAAGCTGTGGGTTCGCGCATATGGGATTTTGGGTTCATTACAGTGTTCAGAGCATTTGAGGGCTCAACCAGATACAGCCGTTCCATTATGACGACTTCCTTCTGTCCTGGTCCTGGGAGGGAGATATACACTCCCGTGTGTGCTGAGACACAAGAGATGGGCGGGGCTGGTCAATTGTTCGGTTTTGAGCTTCAGTTTGTCTCCGGGGGCCTGATCTCACCTCGCAGCTGGGGTCTTCGTCAAGCCCTAAACCCTAAACCAACATGTCCTTTTCCAAGCTTAGGGGTGATGCGTACGGGGAGTCTTTTCCTTCGGTTCCTCTGGCCAGGGCAGCTCGCAATTGTGAGCCTTGCTATGGATATAGTACTAATATAGTATTGGGAGGAGAGAAAGAGAGACAGAGAGTTTGTCTAGGGTTCGGCGTAAGTGGGCCTCTGAATGTGGCGTCTGGGTACTCGCCGGTACCGACCAGATTGACCGCGGGGCTCGGGCAGTGCCCTGACCCGCCCATGGGGGCGGGTATAGCCCGAAGAAGAAGAAGAAGAAGACAGAGAATTACGACCCTCAAGGTCCCCCTGTAATAGCTTTCCTCCTTCTCAGAAGAAGTGTCCTCCCCCAACAATGCATGCACCGCAGACGAGATTCTAGTGCCCCATCATGTTTCATGACCTCCTTACCAAGTTTGGTGTGGCCCCTTGGTCTGGGGAGGGTAGAGCTCGGAGGACAGGATGCTGAGCCTATTCTGATGGTCATTACGAATGCAGGCTCGTGGGGAGGGCATTGTGCTCGATCAGTTCGGCAATCCGGACAATCCTCAGGTGCCGCACAACAGGGCTGGCGGGACTGGGCCTAAGCTGTTACCGAAGGATCCGGAACTTGAAGACTAAGCATGAATAAAAGCTGTGGTAAGTCGTCTATGCTTTCTAAAGAACCGGTGGAAAGACCTGCCATGTACAGCAGGGCTGTGGGGACTAGGCCTAAGCTGTTACCGAAGGATCCGGAACTTCAAGACTAAGCATGAATAAAAGCTGTGGTAAGTCTTCTATGCTTTCTCAAGAACCGGTGGAAAGACCTGCCATGGTACAGCAGGGCTGTGGTGACTAGGCCTAAGCTGTTACCGAAGGATCCGGAACTTCAAGACTAAGCATGAATAAAAACTGTTGTAAGTCTTCTATGCTTCCTAAAGAACCGGTGGAAAGACCTGCCATGTCAGGGTCAAAGCCCTGTATAACCCCTATATACCCTAATCCTTGTAGTTTCCATTTTCCACTATCCTCATATTACCCCAATATCCTATAGTTGTTTCCATCTTCTTTCCATTATCCGCTATATACCCCAATGTACTATAGTATTGTGGAGTTCAGTGCATGAAGGATGTAAGGAACTTGATTTGATTTATTTCGCTGGGGAAACCATATATGTACATGCATATATACCCATCAATTTAAGTTCCTTAACAGCAACCCAGATGAGAACTTCTGGGCTTTGCATTCATAGTCCCCTCTAGGTAGATAGAATATGAGGTACATGGGGATCTTATTATAATATACCCAAAGCCATATTCTATCTACTCTAGGGGGACTATAGGTTTAGCGCAGGGCGGCTGCGGTGCAGAGGGTCAAGGGCTTGTGGTTTGCGGTTCTTTCCAGTCTGGATCACTTTTAGTTGCACATACGTAAAAACGCAGTGTATTTTGCTCTCCTCCTTTGGTGGTGGCCCAGGATGAAGAAAGCCAAGGGAGCACCGGAAGCATTAGGATGTGAAACTCGTTTTTGTGGGTCATCTGGGAATGCAGGAATGGTTAGATTATTGTGGGCATCAGCCATCTGAGCAAGCTTCCAAACGTCAGGCGCACTACGAGACAACTGGGCCGGAAGTCATGCGGCAGACGAGGGGTAAGATCACTCACTTCGCCACTCGGTCTCCAAGTGGGTGGTTGTCAAAATTATGATCCCTTTTTGGGCACCCTAAATATTATATGATAATAGGGATCCAAAAAGGGACCATCATTTTGACAACCACCCAAGTGTGACAGAGCTTCAACTCCAGTCATGTCGTGAGTTAAGGAGTTTACAGGGGTTTTCACAGTTTGTGTCCGGCGTACAAAGGTGGTCTAGTTCGGAGTTTGCAAGCATATGAGCCATGATCTACACTCCGAGTATCCTTTTTATAACCCCTATAGTAGTCCCTTATAGACTATGGCTCATCTGGTGGATTTCGGGTACACGGGACTGTGCCGCTCCATTAGATGAAGGCCCTGAGTCATACCCTCGCCCAAATCATAAACCCCCCCTCTACTGGTTTCTTAAAAGAACATTCCCCCAGTACATAGTCCCCCTTCAGTAGACTATGGCTTAGGGTATATTACAATAAGATCCCCACATGTCCCATATTCTATCTACTTAAGGGGGACGATATACTGCAATGGCACCACAGTAAAGGTATTTTTGTATGCTAATCTAAGGAGGGTAGGGAGGCCATTCTGCAGCCTGAAAGTGCCTCAACTTTGCTGCAACCTTCCAAGCCCTCTCATTTAGGGTTTAGGGGCTCATCCCTTCGCTGCTGGAATCTTCTACTGTACAAGTTAGGGTTTAGGATTAGGGTTTAGGGTTTACAGCTTCAAGTTCTTGTAGGGGTTTCCGCGCCTCGGGGCCCCTATCCGCTTATGAACCCTTGACAGCCCCATGGATGCCAAAGGCCCCCTTCAACCGCTTGTCTTCAGAAACTCGCATGTGATTTCCTAAGCCCTTAGCCTTAAGCCTGTGTGATTTCCTGACAAGCCGCCTGTAAGGTGAGCTCCATGGGTACGACAGGCACGGCAATGGGCACTTCGCGCTACTTCAAGGCGCTGTGGCTGAGGGGGGGATTTAGGGTTCAGGGCCTGGTTCCCAGAACTAGGGGGTAACATTTCGTAGTAATGAAGAATAGAAGGGAAAAGGAACAGCAGGATGGAAACTTGCATTATGTTGTGGTTATGGGGATTGGCACTAGGGTTTCCCAGAATCAAGGGTGCCACTTTCAAAAGGTCCGCCATAAAGCCGAATAATAGTATTCTGGGGGTCTATATTGGGTCAGAAATTTGGAGAAACTACCAGGGTATGTTCGAAGTGTAAGTTCCTAGTTGAGATCATCTGGGAATGCTAGACTAGCATGTCCAGGTGCCTCAAGTGCAGTATGCCATTTTTATGGCGAGGTTGGGGCATAGCTTACTGGTGCTTAGTAGGGAATATACGAATGTGAATATAATCCCTACGAAGTTTATATAATATATTCCCTTATTCTCTTCTAAGCACCAGTAATATAGTGATGGCTTTAGAACAGGAGTTTGGCTTGTAGCCAGGTCCAGCTAACGAGGACGCTCGGCGTAAGCCATGATGCATTATTATAGTCCCCCTGAAGTAGATAGAATATGGGCTCTATGGGGATCTTATGATGATATAGGTCAATTCCATCTTCTATCTACATCAGGGGGACTACAGCCTTTGTTTCCTGAGTCTTCAGGAATCCGCGTAGCGGGTTGAACAGCTCCTCTTTTGAGTTAGGGCTTAGGGCTTTAGGGTTTAGGGTTTAGAGCTTCGAGCTTAGGCTCGGCAATGGGGGTGTTCACGTATTTAGGCCCTGAAATCCTACACACGCTTGCCTATGCACTTCATATTTCCCCTGGACCAACCCTACTTTTTACAGTAGCTTGCATTTGATTGTCCGTTTTCTGTTCAGTAGGTTCTTCATTGTTCTGACCCAAAAACCTGTGTTGGGGTTCAGGAAATTAGGGGTACCCTTTTGGGGGCGACTATCAGGAGGATTATGGTATCTCGGGGATGGGGTCTTTCTGTTTATGGGAACTACTGCAGAATCCCTACTGAACGCCCAGGAGTTCAAGCCAGAAGTTCAGATCGTCGGGCTTCAACCCGCTGCAGGCCAGATATTGCAATTGCCTCCAAGTAAACTCAGACGCCCCAATAGGGTTTAGGGTCTAGGGTATGGAGTTTTGGGTTTAGGGTTGGGAGCACAAAGTGCTTCGGTCCTTGTACCAGCCTATAGGACAGGGGCATCCCAGAGTTGAGAACCTCATGAAAAAATGTTTCGGGGTTGAGGGGTCCCCTTGATGAAGGAACGCTGTGCTATGTAGGGATCCGGGCTATGCATGAAGGTGCATTCTGTACTTCCGAGGTTTTGGGCCGGAGCCATCCTAGAAAGAAGCAGGTTTTGAATGAGCCAGGGGGTGGTCCAAGTGGCCAGCGTGCAGAGCACTGTAGAAGCCTAATTGATTACCAACATTATGGTTCAAGATGCCCTGTATGATTATGGCATTAGGAAACCTCACATAGGCCTTAGATGATACTGGTAGTTATTTAAGCTCCTACACTTTGTTTAGAACATTAGGAAAAAGACGACAGGAGTTCGGTGTTGAAATAGAGGCATGTTTTGCTTCCTCATGATGAGGCTGATGAGGCGTAGATGGAATATCGCGCTGGGTATATTTTTATAAGCTCCACACATACCCCATGTTCTATCTACTGGAGGGGGACTATAGATAGATGGGCTGAAATTTGGCTGCATTGGGTGTTAGCTTCGGAGGGCGCAGTCGGGCAGCTTCAGTTTTTCTTTCAGGATGGATTCTTCCTTCATCATGCTGCAATACCTTTGCAAGCCGTCAGACGCCCCACTCTACACGTTCAACATCGTTCAGCCCTAAACCGGGCTGCTGCTAAGAAACTCAAACCAGAACAGGGAATTGGAAACCCCGTCATTTCCCATGTATCTAAGTTTAGCTTGGTAGCTTAACTTACGCTCCTTGACAGCGACCAGTAATCGTCTGGCCTTCAACTCACGGGCCCATACCATATGTTGAATCGCACGACCCCTAAAGCACAGCACACCCCTACAAACAAAAGCTGTCAACTCATGAGCCCATAGTTCACATACTAGCCTACTTGGAGAGTCAGGGGGTAGTAAGTACTACAACCCATACAGTAACCCTTTTTATCCCCATCATTAACCTACTTACTAAGTCCACCTAACCCCCCAAGTATGCTCCGGACCCACCCCGTAAAAGAAGCTGCGGCGACCAGGGGCGCAGATTCCCGGAATCCGGCGGTGGCCAAAGGCACTACATGAGATCAACGGTTTCCCAAGCTTCTAGGGCAGTTTGGGAGCAATCTCCTCCCCATAATATTAAACCCCCCCACCCCCCTAATATTAGATACTCCCATTATGTGATATATCATGGGAGCATTCTTAGGATGTAGGAAGATGCATTGATGGCTCGTTTCGAGAGGTCGCTGAAAGATTTAGCCTCCTACACAGTCAGGAATGACTGGGGTCTGCACTGTCCTGTAGGGGTCGAAATGAGTGCAATACATGGCTGCGGTAGGTCTTGCCGCACTCCCCTATCAGGGCCTATGAGAGGATGATTTCACTAATTATTCAGATTTCTACATTAGCGCTGAAGCCATTGCAACGTCTGAGATTCAGGAGCTGTTTTTCAGGAGCTTCGATGCACCGAATCTTGTTCAGATTTTCGGATATTTAGTTTCGAAAATGATCGGTACTGTGGCATTGGCCATCTGATGTCAACATGCGGATTTGGGTGGTTGTCAAAATTATGGTCCCTTTTTGGGTCCCTATTATAATACGGCACATAATATTTAGGGTGCCCGAAAAGGGACCATAATTTTGACAACCACCCACATGCTTATTGCTCTTAGCTGCGGGCATCAGCACGGTGATCAAAACAGTAACACGAGCCTTGAGTTGCCTGATTTCGGACCTTAGGGTTTAGGGTTTAGGGTTTCGGGTAGGTTTCTTGTCAGGAGTACCTGGACCCCAAAAGTATGTAAAATCATTGCCTTTATGGCTGTTATTATGGGTTAAAGGCTATTATTTTACATACTTTCTGGGTTTAGGTACTTGTGGAAGCCTGAGACTCTGAAACAAAGCATCAAGGAACCCAAGCATAAACCCAGAAGCATTTCAGATCTTTGGGTCTCTGTGAAGGAGTACCTCCCGGAGATTTTCGATGAAGCCCGACTGGACCGTGTCATTGACATCACCCAGGTGCCGCATGTTGTGCATATTCTGCCTCTGAACGTTGGCAGGATGGGAGTAATGTAGAAGGCTGCAATCCTTGTAGTGCTCTCTATGTAAACATCCTCCCAAACCCTATTTTGATCCAGTCATTTCGCTTCTTGCAGTAGGTGTAGTGTGCACACTGCAGAGGAGGAGGCTGACGAAACGGCGCGACAGCTTGCTATCCAGGACTGCTGATACACATTGGCTGGGGCTGCGTAGCCAGATGGTCCAGCTACAATGTTTGTGTGCTGTGATTCGCAGTACTTATTTGGGCTTACAAGCCACTTCAGAATCCGTACATGTTTTACGCAACCCAACCCTGAACAGACTTAGTTTTGTGCGCTTCAACTCCGCTTAAACTTTGATTTTATGCTGTCGGCGTGCCCCCTCCGCGACAGACCACAGTTGTGGCTGAGTGTAATCTTGCTCTTCAAGAAGTCTACATTATCGACTTACCAGCAGCAAACTGGCTGAATAAAGTTCGTTGTTTATCCCCAACGCTTGTCCTGCTTTTGGAAGCATTTATGAGATGTAGTCACGATTGATAGGTACCCGGGTGCAAGGTTCAGGTTCTGTGGCAATTGAGGGTGTTCAGAGTATAGGGGGAATCGCTATCATCTGACAGCCTCATGAACCCTGAAACCAGCGCCTCCAAGTAGAAGGTGGGGTACAGGACGGATTTCCCCTTTTGGGGAATTCCAGGGAATGAAATTAGGGTAATATGGGGTTATATAGGGATAATGGAAAATTAAATGAAAACTACTGTGGCCCCCCAGCAACACTCCAGAAGATGCAAGCTGAGTGAATGTGGCATCCTCAACCACAAGTGCCAGCTCTCGTAAACCAACCTTATACATCCTAAACCTGAGCCTTCAGCCTAAGCCCGAACCCTAGATCGCTAGGCCTAGACAAGCCCCTAAACCCCAAGGCTTAAGCCCAAAACCCTATATTTCAGTAGATAGAATATGGCTTTGGGCATATTAAAACAAGATCCCCATGTACCCCATATTCTATCTACTTAAGTGGGACTATAGACCCTGACCCCAGACAAGCTAGAGGAGGGCATCTTTGCTGGGGTCAGCAGTGGGGGTGCGGTCTCTGCAGCTCTGAAGATTGCCCAGGAGGCCGAGGGTTTAGGGTTTAGGGCGCCCCTCGATAATGGGTTTAGGGCTTAGGGTAAGGGAGCCTTGATAATTATCAGCAATGCAGAATCAAATGGAAAGGAACATGACGCATGAAATGGAAACTGGGATTATGTAGGGGCTTAGAGGGCTGGCTTCAAAATCCTGCATCACCTTGTAGCACACGCACCCAGAATTCCCACAGTTGAGGGCACTTCGGGTCATGCAGGTTTCGAGGAACAAGAAAATGTGCAGGAGCAGTTGTGGAGTGTGAGGGGTGTTGGGTTCAGGCCGCATAGGGTTTACGGTTAAGGGTCATGTGACAACAGGGTGGAACATGAAAACCTGGGTTACGAATGCTCACATGCACTGGGTAATTCAGAAGGTCCATAGAGGTATAGGGGTTATTTCATATGCAGCCACTTTAGTGCGATGATAGGATGTCACAATGTGGCTCTTTCAAGGTCATTACCATACTTCGAGAAGGCACCATAGGCTTCGGGATGGCTAGTCTGTCATTATAAACGTTTCTTGTTCAGGAAGGTTTTAGCAAGTTGGTACCCACAATTAATCCTCAAGCCTCTCTTGCCCAGTTGATCCAGAATCCAAGGCTTCAACAACGTAATTAAATCCCAGCCTCGGGGGGCCGGGGTCTAGTCGTGCGCATCTGAACCCACAAAACTCTAAACTGTTAAAGACGGGAGGCCCAACACCATCAAGCGCATCCATCTGTTATTAACGCATACTAAATTAAAGCGTGTTCGCACTAGAGACGGGAAATCTACAGGATGCCGTCTGCTTAAAATAAAGTAGCAATCGTTTTTAACTCCAGGCTCCAATAGCGAGTCAGATTGCATCCTCCAATTGAGTATGGTATTTTCTAGATTTACTTGTCCAGCCACCCAAAAGCTACTCAAGTGCCTTGGTCCTCAGATGTCCTCGAAGGCCCCGGTGGTACTGTTAGTGCTCCTGCCTCAGGTGCACTTTCCAAGCACTCCCCAGTGCATCATGATCCACCAGGATAGGAGCCAATATCCCATAATGTTCTTATACTCACTGCATATACCTAGAGCCATCTAGAGTCCTCGAGGGCATTGTGCGTTGAAGCCGCCAGTTCTAAACAGCAATTTCAGGCACCCGGCCGCGTGGTGGTGTGCATCGTCTGTGACCGCGGTGATCGTTACTTGAGCACTGGAGTCTTTGCGCCGCCGCCTCCGCTCCACCATAGCTCCTGAGGCTCAGAGTTTGGAGTTGAAAGATGGGTCAATCAGTATATTACCCCAATAATGGAGAATCAAATGGAAAAGAAAATGGAAAATGAAATGGAAACTAGGGAATATATAGGGATTATTAGGGCTTATAGTCCCCCTTAAGTAGATAGAATATGGGGGTTGTATTGGGGTAATGGAAAAGAAAATGGAAACTACGACTTAGGGTTTAGGGTTTAGGGTCCCCCTTAAGTAGATAGAATATGGCTTTGGGTATATTTGGTTTCTATGATCAGATCAAGCTTGCGGTTCAGGATTTAGGTGCTTGAGAGTTCCGCATTTCAGTTTGAAAAACGATGATTGCAGCGCAAGCCGCCCAGGCCCTGTACTGTTCAGAAGGTTCGATAGCTGGCGATGTAGGGCTCAGTGGTTCCTATGCTATGCAGGGGAAAGATGAGAGAACGCCGGCTTCTTTACCCAGAGCCCTCAAAATCCCAATCCTTCTGACTTCAGCTTCCGCGCCGTTGTCTAGGCGTGTCCTCATTTATTGTTACCTGGACCCCAAGAGTATATAAAATAATGGTCTTCATGGATGTTATCATGGGTTAAGGGCTATTTGCTTACATACTTTTAGGATTTATGTCGGGCCCTACTATGAGCTGTCTATGGCGGCAACTGCCAACATCTTGTCTGCTTGCTGTCGTCGAATCTATACATGGTAGCTTACATAAATAGGGGCTCCTAATGTAGTCGGATATTACAGTCCTTACTACAGGGATCTCCCATAAGGTACCTGTAAATTTGGGAAGCCCCCAACAGCGTGGTCCGAACTAGTCGAGAGGGTGGCCACACCTGGTGTGGTGGGCTTTTCCCCCGTAGGTGCCTCATCCACCTTCCGGCCCGATCTCAAAATTCGTGTATGGGAGATTTCAAGACTAGTAGGGTTCCCGTACACATCCTGAGTGTTAGAGGGGCCCACTGTTTTAAGACCTCAGCCTCCCGAATCAGTGGCCGAACTTATTTGAATCGCAGTCAAAATTACCGTTTACTTCGTCTAGGGGGTAGCTGTTGCGCAAGAATTCCCAAGATCGGTCGGGGAAGTCCTGAAACGATTTGCTTCATTCATCTAGGCTATAGGGTTGCGAGAAGATCCCCCGGCACCGTGGAGATCGATAGGGGATGCCCTAACTCAAGAACTGAGGGAGGCCAAACAAGTACATTAATGCCACCACATATACGTCTGACATCGCCTGACTGTAGCAGGGTCCTCATAGTGCGGGCACCAAAAAAAGGACCTGAGTTTTAAGAAGCCCTGAGCTCCAATCCCCTGGACCCTGCACTCCCTGCATGCTGGAATTTGCTGGGCGGGCGGGAATAGGGTGTTCATTCCGGTTGTTGGTGAGTGTAAACAGGTGTCCTTAGTACGTATTTGGTGTCCACAATGGGAACAATCCTAGCATACATTAGCCGCTTAGCCCTATGCACGGTAAGACCTAAAACTTTGTAGAAACCCTCTAAAGGCACCTTAAGCCCGAAGCCTTGGAAGCCCCCAGTTGAGGCTGCATCTCTGCCAACCTGGACCTAACACTGCGAAGCTACCAGCGAAATCTCAAGGATCCTGTGACCCAAAGAAAACCTTCAAGGCTTACTAAATGGGTGTTCATGTCAGGAAAGTCCATGCTTTAGGTACTGTTTGGCCCAACTTGAATAAGATCTTGTTCAACGCCCAGGTTTGGTCATTAGGATTTGACATTTTCGACTTCAGGTGTTGGGAGCTTTTGCGCGTAGGGTATGGGGAATTTGGATAGAGTGCGAGGTCTACTGCGCTGGGTAGCGTGTTTGGTAATGTCCTGGTTTACTCACTACTTACCCCTGGTTTGCATCGAATGTAGAAGCCTGTATGCTCCCAATAACAAAGTCGTTCTTCATTGTCCTCTTTATCCCTGCTAAGAAGAGTTATGACTGACGGCCTGCCCGGTCTGGAAGATGGCGGACAGCCCGCGGTGTAAGCAGTGTGGTTCAATATCCCACATGAGGTGCACAGACACATGTAGCTTGGGGTAGCATAATTTGCATTGGATTCATCATGAGGATGCCAACCAGGAAACAAAAAATGCATCTGGCCCCTGACTGGGCAAGGTTTTCTTTTGGCTACATGTTGCTGCTTGCTAAAAGCGGGGAGTTCTTTCTTCGCCTCAGAACTACGCCCCCATACCCGAAGCCCGACAAAAACGTAGACAGTGTTGAGACATCCTCACATGTCAGCTAAGCACAGGATGCTTGCGGAATGCGACTAACTCAGGCTTTTGTAGCAGGATGCCCAAACCCATCAATCAACCCGAAGCCCGGAACGGACGCAACATCAAGATCCCCACATCCTCCACCGCACAAGCTGTGCCCCAAAGCCATAATTCGCCACGTCCAACCCTGACGGGATACTTTTGGGGCTGCAAAGCAAGCCATGATGGCTCCTAGTCAGCAGATGAACAAAGCAGTGCACTACAGCGCCCAGTGCGGTCTTTGGGAAGCATGACCCACTTCCAGAAACTTCCCATGTATTTGTTTGCCTTGTCCGGTGCCAAGTCGAGGATCAGCATGCACCCATCTTTGCACTTTTTACGGCACCCTGGTGCCCAGAGCCTTGGCCTTGTCTACCCATACTTTTGGGGGAGCTAAAGAGCCCAGGAATCTCCAAAACAATAGAGGAGTTGTTGCCAGCAAGAAAGACAGCTGCTGCCCCCAAATCCTATCATGAAGACATTCGCCCTTTCAATCTATGCTACTTTGAGAGGTGCCTACCGTTTTGTCCGGGCATGTTGGTAGGGGCTTCCGCATTTTTGCCTAAGGTTTGGGTTCACGGCTGCCTTGAGGGTGTACGGCTGGAAGCAGGGATGACTCTGCAGCAGTCATTTCTCAAGGGCTGAACCTATCAAGCTGCATCTTCAGGGGTTTGATCCAGTTTGGACCCTCGAGGTTGGGTGAAGTCATCCCTTTGGTCTGCCTGTCTCACTTGAAGATGCTGAGCACTTGCGCCTTCAACCTACCAATTCAGCTTGTACCAAAAAAAGCGAGTTCCAATGCAAGAATCGATCCTAAACCTTGAGCATGACTCCTTGCACTAAAAGTCTGGCTTTACTAGTATTTTAATGCCTTTACCTTTAAGAGCCCCAACTCTTGCTTCCCAATCATTCACTGGCCGGAGCCCGTACACCCTCGGATTAGCGCTTGTCGTGCCTAGAGCCCGGATCGATGCACCCTAAAGCCTAAGCTCTAAGCCC
>CAJNIZ010015446.1:178799-204185 GCA_905231905.1 Symbiodinium pilosum
TTCCTTAACAGCAACCCAGCTCAGGATTGCATGGCAGCCCTTCCCGTTGTCGATGCGCTATTCGCTGAGAGGGTGCGCGGCGGCTCCCTTTTGAGGCCACAAGCTTCTGAACTACGCAGTTATTGGTGTGTAGGGTTGTGGGCTTAGCAACGAAGGCCTCGCAACTCAGCGACTGACAGATTGAGGTAGCAGGGCATGAGTTTCTCCTGGGCTACAATTCTAAGCAGAATTGCTGGTTCAGTTGGTTAAGGTCTTTTATGCCATTTTATGTTGCTCGCAGGCATTGAGGTCCCTCGGAAGGCGGCCAGGAGTCAAGTTCTCAGGTACATGGAGCACACCATTGCAGGGATGGACATATGCAGTGGTATTTTGGGAGTTTGGTAGCCCCAACCCCGAAATTAAGCACCCAATGAGTTATCATAGGATGGTCATGGGGTCCTTGTTTCAGGGGTTGGGGCAACCCAAATCCCCTTTTAACTATGATAAGGATGATGGGTGCTCCTTCGCGTGTCGCAAGCAACTTCTCCCACTGAAAGGCTCCCAGCCAAACAATACCTGCAAGCCTTGCCTTAAATTTCAGGTGGGTTGGCCTTTGGGATATAGTCCCCCTTAAGCAGATAGAATACGGGGCATTTGGGGGGGACATTATTTAGATATTTTCCCATATAGGTTTCATGAGGTCCCTATAAATTAATACTTTTGAAGGGCTCCAAAGGCCAACCAAGCCCACGGTAGGTAAACTTATGGCCCAAAAACCCCGAAACAAGGCCAAAAAAACATCATTTTGCCTGTCTAAACCCTAAACCCTAAACCCTAGACAGCAGCCTATGTGCCTCAGCAAGGTGCATAGTCAGCAAGACACGCGAGGAGTGGAAGGCCGCCTGGCTGGACAGCAGCTTCTTTTTCAAAATGAGGGGTGTATATAGGGATTATATAAGGTACCTTAGGGATTATATAGGGTTATATAGGGATATAGGGATATATAACGTTCAGGGATGATCTATAGTCTAAACTCCTTAAAGGGGATTATATAGGGGATTGTATGGGGGTTTAGGGTTTAGGCGCTGAACTCCTTAAGGGAGGGCTATAAAGGGGTTTATATAGGGGACTTACTATAGGCGTTAGTAGGGGAATCTAGGAGTTAAGACTATAGCTCAAATTTCTACCGATATGGTCCCAATAATGTGGATCCCAGAATCCACCTCGACCATGGATCTAGGGGGTACCCCATTGTGAAAAACAGACAGAAAGCAGCACAATCCAGCATCCAGCTCCCTCCAGAGGTGTTGGGTGGACCCCGCTCTAACTGTTGATCCTCCTCCTTTAATGCCAGTAGATAGCGGTTTGAGGTGACGGCTTCACGACCTGGATGGTGTAGAACTTGGCTTGCTTCCTTTCATCTTCATTCCAAAAACAAGAAAAACCCCTGGCTTGAGATAGATACTGGGAAGACTACATTCCAGGGAAGCCTCCAGCACATCTCTACGACGCCATGAGGATGCAGTATAACCAGCCCTCAGGGCAAACATGGGGAAGGGGGCGTCACTGGGAGTGGGCCTCTGCAGTACCTTTAGGAAGCTCCGCGAAATGACATGCACCAGGCTGCGGTTGCCCCTTCTCTCAACTTCCTATCCCCCCCGTTTCACTCCACACGGTAAGCAGAATCAAAAAACCCTAAATACTAGTTCCCTTAAATTGAGAACCCCAAAATCATACAATCCTCATTATGGAGATCCCACGACAAGGTACCCCTAAGCTTGGGAAACCCTACACCCCAAACCAGATATACATCTATATATCCCTATATCACCCCTCCAAACGTTTGAAGCCAAATCCCTAAACCCTAAACCCTATATACCCCTATATAACCCCTATAACCCACTTTAATGCCACATCCCCAGGACGCATCGCACCCCTTGCGCTCCGACCCTCGCTGGCGCGAGAGACCTGAAGCAAAAGGTTTGGTTGCCGTACCTACGCTTGCGCCTTTCGACTGGGAGGCTTAGGGTTTTCAGTTTAGGGTTCAAGATTTAGGGCTTAGAGCTTCGGGTTTAGGGCTTAGAGTTTAGGGTTTAGAGTTTAGGATTTCGTGTTTAGGGTTTAGAGTTTAGGGTTTAGGGTTTCGACTTGGACGCTTAGGGATATCATGGCATATTGAGGTTATATAGGGATAATGGAAAAGAAAATGGAAACTATCATCGTGGGGTTTAGGGCTGAGGTATATCAAGGGGTTTAGGGCTAGGGGTACCAAAGCCCCCAAAATAGGTGAAACAATGGCCTTTTGTGCGATTTTGCAGGGTTTGGGGCCAGAAGTTTACATACCTTGGGCGGGTTAGGATAGCGGTAAGATAGGGGTACCTGGGGTTCAGGGCTTCGGGTTTGGGCGTAAGTTGGAGCTTTTGGGATAGGCTTGTAATGAGGGTTTTAGGTTTAGGGATCCATCAGGTGCCACAGAGTATGTGCCATGAGGCTAATGAGAAGGATTCTACCGCATTGGCGGGTAGGGCCCTGATTCAGAGCTCATTTAGATGGGTTTGGGCTTGGGCCTCCACGTTTTCATTGGATACGAGATTTCGGATAGAAGGAAGGAATTCTAGGCCAAGGGTGCGATCGAGGGTTTTGGTACGTTGACTGGTCCTTTTTGGTTAATATGTGCTTCAAGAACATGTGCATCGTCTTCTGAACGGTTTGTCGTCTCTCTGAGGAATCTAGACGATGCCCTGAACCCTAAAGCCTAAACCCTAATCCTGCTTTGCAGAGCCTATGAAGTCTGGAATCTGTGTTCCTGACCGGGCTACCACTACGAAGCCGCAGGGATGGGTAAAACCCACATGGTGCTTCTGTAAAGCTAGCGGGTTATGAAGGGATGTATTATGTATCTCAATAATGGGGCATCAAACGGCAAAGGAAATGGTAGCTGGATAAGTTTCTGCATTCATGAACAAGCAGTACATAACGCACACGGCAATGCCATATAGGTGCCAACATCCGCGTCTAACTTCTCCCTTCTTTCCCGAGATCACATATTAAACCTTAAAAGCATGTTGACAATTTTTGGGACTTTGCATCTAAGCCCCAAACCCTAATCCCTAAACCCTAAGCCCAAAAAAACCCTAAGCCCTAAGGTACTTGGGCACAGCCGCGGAGCCCCTCGCGCAGCCTGTCATCCAAGGAGGCCTCGAAGGATTAGCCGCTGGCTTGGCCAAGACAGGTTTAGAGTTTAGGGGGTTTAGGGTTTAGGATTTGGGATTTAGGGGGTCTAGGGTTTAGGGTAGGGGTTCGGGTACTGGTGCTGAAGGGCAGGTTGGGGCCATGTTTTTGGCTAACATGATAGGGTATATGGTCCCTTGAGCAACACGTGCAGAGTTGAAGATTACTCCAGAGGGTGCTGTGCGTGTTGCGGTTTGCAGTAGATTGTGGCCTTGGAAGCCAATACTTGCCTGGCCTCTCAACGTTTTTCAGCGGCCAAGGGCCCCCACCTGCATTGGACGACCTGCGCTCAGGCGACCCTCGGCCTGCCGCATTGGCCCATTGCGACGATGACCAGAGCATCCATGCCCCAACCATAATTGCGTTCGTCTTCTGGTGAGCTCTACGACCACAGCATACATGCCCAAACCAGAATACAGTTCACGCTCGGCTGCCAAAAAAAACGAGCTAAAGTATAAGCTCAAGACTGTGTTATCGAAGTGGATCCCAAGTGATTTGCAATACGAAGAAATCTCAACTGAAAGTACGGAACCCCAAGGGTCTTGTATCAAACTAGCAGTATGGACCCCAAGTGCCCCTCATGACCTCAAGGGTCATCTCATCTAACCCCAAGGGCCCTTCGTATGAACCAGGTCTCCGAAAGGCGTAAATTGGCAGTTCAGCCTTGAAACATAGGTCTTAAAGGCCGTCCATGTGGGAGGGATTCCAGTAGGAGAACTGTTTTACAGACAACTCCTCCCAACGTGCATGCGTTTCCTGGGGTTCTCATCACCCCTACGTACTGTAATTTGGGATACTTATAACTTTTCGCACAACAAATCTACCATCTCGTTGCGGGAAGACGTCCAGACGGAACGACTACGGGTTTCAGCGGATTGCAAGATGCCGCATATTTTTTTTATTTTTCTACGACCCAGGGAGGTTCCCAAGATGAGGGATCATTTTTTAGCGGTTCCCACTCCAGGCACTTAGCGGCAATTTCTGTAAACTGTATGTAGCAGCAGTGACCATACAAGGTTGCGTGGGGTGTATAGAGGATTTGTTTAAGACTTCCGAGATGGTATCTTGTGCTTGTACTGGTATCGTCTATTCCGAATTTCTCTACCAGTGCCTGTCCCTTGCAGCTATCCCCTGCTCCGGAATCCTCTATTGGTATTTTCCATTCCACTATCCTTCTAGTGTAGTCCAGCCCAGTACCAACACGGGCAACTTACCAAGTTTTTTCCTGCCTGTGTTGTACCGAATACATAGTTCCTCTCAAGCTCCTGTAGTTTGTTGGTTCATCAATCCATCCTCGCATATGGCTCAAACAACGACAGTACCTTCCAGCGTCCGACTCTCGCACCACGACCCCAATCGCTCGGAGGACAATGGAGAACGTGTCTCTGCACAAACGCAAATGCCCACGTAGGTGATCACATCGGCCGAGTGCAGCGACCGCAGCCATGTCATGTCGAGAGTCTGCACGTTGCAGACAGCGAGCCACGGGTACTTGAGGGCAACGCCGTACCGACGAGTCGAGACATGCAAAACCGCCGGCTGAACCAGCAAGGCGAGCGCATCATTGCCACACAGAGTGCGTCCATCCGTGCTTTGCCAGGAGGATTTGTCGACTCGCGGTATCTGCAAAGATTGCAGAAGCTAAGGGCGACGCAGCGGGGGCAAGCTGCGCCGACTCCCAGTCGCATCCTAGTAGTGTTCGACGTACAGCTCCGCCTCGATGCAAGGCAGAGCGTGTGCAGACGCTACACGGCCACGCGGGACCTCTCAATGTGATGTGTTGGCGATAATTGGGATGAAGACAGTCGAGGATTGGTGGGGAGCCGACCTGGGCGACACCGAAACTGCGAGTCGGCATCGGGCATTCAGGAACCCAGTCTGTCAGCTTGCTGAGCATCCTCTTGCCCAAGACGCCATTCAGCAGGCACGATGTCATCGTCCAATAGCGCATCAGCAAAGAGACAACAAAAAACACAATGATGTGCCAGGACCGACGCCAGCGCCGACTCGAAGAGCAGGCCGTCCAGCTCATTCCGGCAGTTCAGCGCTTGGGCGAGCCATGTTCAGGAACGGCAATGAGAGAGGAAGCTACCAACTCAGCCGCGCAAACTCTATTCACGCGTCCAAGTAAAAAAGAAAAACGGTCCTCAGTCAGGACGTTGGTGCTCCGCCGGAAGAATGGGATTCTCAGCCAACCGCGCCATCTCTGCATTATCCACTTATTCCCACTCTCCGATCCTGCTCCTGTAACTCGCAGCTTCCTCACTCACTCCTTGCCTCCAACTCTCTTTTTTTTGCACACACATGCCTTCCTCCTCCCGCGTTCACATTCCTTACCATCACTCTTCTCGACGTGTGACTGCAACTTGCTGAGATCTTCTAGATGCGTCGCGGGCCCGGCGGCCAGTGGCAACGAAGTGCGGCGAAAGCGGTAGCCGCAATATGTACCGGCCCGGGGAGGTGCGAACGTTGGGAGTCAGAATTGCTGATGGCATGTTGGCGATTTGGAAACCTAGGGTTCCAAGCCATAAGATCCATAGGCAGGCGCAGAGGAAGAGGTAGGTACTGGTTGGCCACTTGATGAGGAAACTCGAGAAAAATCCGAAAAATGGCACCCCACCAGTCAGATCGTTCTCACGTTAAAGGGCTGCTCCCACTCAGTAACAGTGGATAATATTTACGCATGTGCACGTTTCCCCGCTTCCTGCTTCCCGTCCTCCGACTGTCCCCAGTCTTCTTTCCAGGGCCTCTCAAGTTCCGAAGATCGCCGCCCTGGTATGGGTGTTGTCCCCGACTCCGCAGCCCAAGACCTTCCAAGGCCTCCCAGGCCTCCCGACCAATACCCCTTTTGCCCTTCCAAGCTTTTTCGCGCGTTTTCGATTACCCTTTTCTTGCCTTTCTCTCCAGCTTTGAATCAAGTCCTGCATGCTAATTGTGTTTTTGTTGGCCTTGCTTTTGCATTTTTCTTTGCGTTTTTGGTTGCCTTTTTTTAGCGTTGGTTTTGCTGCCTTTTACATTGCAAAATGCCAAAAAACACGCATCTGCCAGGGCTCCCCGACCCTCAGAAAACCTTCCCAGAACCTTCCAGAAACCCTCCACAAATACTCCTCGGAAACCTGAAAAACCTGCTCCATAACCTTCCAAAAGCACTCCCAAACCCCAGCCGCCAGCAGGTTTCCGAGTGACCTGCGAGCCCCTCCGAAAACAAACGCGAAAAACGGCGACGATAAAAAAACGCAAGCCCAAACCCACCAAACCCCCGAAACCCGCCAACTTCCAGCAAGGTTCGCACCGTTCGGAATAACTTGCGACATTGCTCGACAAGTGCCTCCGCCCCTGTCCTGGGGACCGAATTGTACGTTTTTTAAGAAAATGTCAAATTCGGCCACCTGCTTTGTGCCAAAAGGCCTATATAACTAAGGTCCTAGCAATGAGCACCTGCGTCCTTGTTACATTTACCTTGCAATTTTTCTGCCTTTAGTCTTGAGTAGCTGTTGCGAGCCGTGACTGCGACTCATGGCTCGCTTTGAAAGTTCTTGGAATCAAGATCTGGGTCTTCTGCATGGCCCGGAATCACCTTTAAGAGCCGTATGGACGGATGTGGATTGCGGAGAGTTGATTTTGCTTCGGCTTCTGAAAACCTCACACGGCTGTGCGACTGCTAAGGCACCTGCTGAGTTGCAAGCTTCAAACTTAGAATCAACTGTTGAACCTATCCCATTTGAGGCTGCAATTTGTTCCTAGACTGTTCGCAGTTCCTTGCATCGGACTCCGCTCCTGTTATGTGCGATGGAAGCTCTTCGTTCATCAGCCCTGAGACCTTCAAATCTTTAAGCCCAATGGGGGGGAAACTAAGGATGAGGATAATAGTATTTGGGGGTATGTAAGCGGTCTTTCTACTCTTTCATGAAAACTTCCAAGACCTTAACCGCCATGCCTCAGGAGCCTTTTCTTTGTACTTGCGTTGCCTGCATGCCAAGGAAGCGGCTCAAGTCCAGAGCCAGGTTGAGGCTTTCTTGCGGCAACACGGATGCCAGCTGGAATGAGCATCTGGGAGTTTCTTGTGCAAAAAAATCAATGGTTAGGGACCCTGGGGATTTTGTTGGGTTCCCCATAGATTTGAAAAGAACCCTGCTAGGATTTATGCAGCCATGAGTTTGAGAAACTCCCACAAAAATGGCAGCGGAAAAACGTTTGGGATTCGAGCACAGGATTTCCACGTTAAAGTTGACATAGCAGCCTATGATGTTGGATCTGGGCAGAGTGGCTACAGTATGCCGAAGGTTTCAGACGTAAGGTAAGCATCCGTCGTGCCCACCCCTTAGATGGAAGAACAGCCACAAGCCGCAAAGCGGACGTGCTCGCGGCCTTTTCAGCTTTCCTTGCATACACTGGCGGTCCTCGAGAAGCGTCCATGCTTCCTTCAACTCTCAAAACCTCTCCGCTGTTTGCAAGCCTAACTGGCGGCTTCGGGAAGTAAAGCGGATCTAGACCTAAACCCGACTTGAAGAGCCGACTACCCTGTTGTTAGCCAAAGTCTCAGGGTTGGAAAAGTCTACATGATTGGGTGATCAAACCGTGAGCAGTAGGGGTGTCTCAACAACAGCTTGAGAAATGGTAGCGTGACCCTTGTCCAATGCGCACGCCCCTGTGTCAGTCTGTGCCCCCCCAAAACCGTTTTCATTTATGGGCTTGCTGGGATGCAATCGCTCTGATAAGCCGTGATATGCGTTTACCGGAGAGGGTAATATGAGATTTTTGGGAATGTGTCCAAGCTGTAGGTAGGAGGAAGGTTTTTGATAAACTTTCAAGTTATGTACACGATGGGTCCAGTCCAAGAACTTAAGCAAGTGAATTTTGGGTCGCAAGATGCCGCAAGTGTTGTTATCGAAATGGGGTTTCGCACCTGAAACGCAACATTCGGGGCCTTGGGGTAGCTCCCAAGGTCCCAAAGGGCAAAGAGACCAGGTACCCTAAAAGCCTTAAACCGCAAACTCTAAGCAGTTGCAGGCACCTTCGACAAGCCTGGCTCGCCCAACTTGCATTTAATGTTGAATATACACCCCACCTCAATATTAGGTATTACCCAGAAGGGAATTTATATGCAGTCGACACATTCAATCTCGGGGGTGGGGAGTGTTAAGGTTAGTCTGAAAGGACAAGCTCAGATCCCAAACGGGAGGATGTTGAAATTGTAGCATCTCCGGCAAATGATGCAGCTGAATTTCTCCATCAGTCACGGGCAGTGCGTCCAGGCGTCCAGCTTTCAAAAGAAAGCGCCCTGCAACGGCGAGTGCTTCCGTCAAACTAGCCTTAATTCACTGTTTGTTATTTGTCTGGTTTGGCCTAGTTGAGATGTGCGGACGGGGACTTTGGTTTCTGCAAAACCCTCAACACTGAACCTCATGGGATATCCGCACTGCAGGGCTGGAGGTATCAGAGCTTTGGATCTATGCCGAAACCTTCACAGCCTGAGCTTTCTGTATGGTTGTGTAGGATGCTGAGCCTCAAGAGTTGTGCCTTGGGGGATTCCAATGTCAGACGGGCCAAGATGGGCCCTAAGAGCCGGCAGCGGCATAAATCAGCGCATCCAGGCTGGAAACCCTAAATGCTTGTAAGTCTCCTAAGGCTACTATTCCAGACAGCACTCGCATTTTATGCTGTAACATGCCTGGTCAGCCCCTGAAGCCTAAGCCGCCTAAGCCCCTACATCATCCCAGTTGCCTTCTCGTTTTCCATCTCATTTTCCATATGATTATCGAATACTCGGTGATAATATCCCGAAGCCGTATATGCTCCATATAACCCCCTTATATAATCCCTATGTTAAAAAATGATTCCTGAGCCCGATGCTTTTTTCCAGCCCCACCAAGCCATGAGCCCTGTGCTAGCAGAATTAGAGTAGAAGGCTAAGTAGTAATTCCTGGCATTGTGCTCCTAGATTCCTTGCAAAGTTATGGCATAGGGACCGCCCAAGGCTCGAATAGACCTTCTACAATATAGGTCTTCCGTAAGTTAGGGGCTTAGGATTTAAGGTTTGGGTCTTAGGGATAGGGTTGATGTTACTTTGTTTTGGGGATACACGGGAGGACCCCACTTTCTTTGGAGACCCCAGCTTTGGCAAGGGGATGGTTGCAAAGTTCAGACTGGCTCCAGGAAGGTAAGTTTGACTTGAGGGTTCTAACCGTACAGCTCGTATAAAGCTCAGCCCAAGTAGGCGTGCCCGAAAGCACCACGGTAGATACATACTAAGAATCCTGCATCACCTCAATATACTATCGCACCATAATCTTCGAAAGGTTAGGCTGGCATTTGAGGTCAGGCAAGTAGCCGTATGTATGGAAAGTATCACATGTTCTTAACAGCCTCCCTTGGGTTCCATCGTACGCGGCTCCAAAATCCCTTGGGACCAGCCCCTAATCACAGGTTGGCTGGCTGTGAATCAATGTAAGAAAAAAGTTAACCATGAAGTGGGTATGCGATTTATAGTGAAGTAAGCCACCCATAGTGGAAACCTTCTTTACCTTTCGTATCAGCAGCCCCTAAGACAAAGGCGTTGCCAAAGCAACGAAGCCACATCTCAGTGCCCAAGTCCCCAGAGGAAGCGGGCCCCTCACAGAAGAATGACTTGCGAATGTGGCATAAGCTCGTCTGCAGTGGCTCTCATTCATCCGACACGACACGATGTGAACATTGTTGATACCAGCTCCTGATCATATCATCCCCAGTTTTTTTGCATTGATTAGGTTTCAGGCCTGAACAGGGCCTTACCCTGTACCTGCCCTACAGCTTTGAGAAGAACAACAGACCTTCGCCTTGTAGCTCCCCGCGCGCCTGCCTGCACTGCGCATGGGGCGGCGCATAAGGGTTCTCATCCTTCAGCAAGCAAAATCTCTTGGAGTATTTAGCTTTCCATTGAGAGCCGATGTGCTCACGACTCTGACCCACACATGATCAAGACAATCTGCGGTACCTGGAAACTTTGCTCGTACTGCAAGACCTCACGTTTTCTGGTACATTGCTGGTAAGGAAGCCCTTGACTCTGGTCATTCTAGAGAAGCAAGTAGAGCAGAGGAAATGGCATTGAACCACCTGCAGCCTAAAGATATGGGCATGGTCCGGTTAGCATGCACTACGTGTCATAGGCAGACAACGGAAGGTTCAAAGAGGACGTCACTGGCTACCCGCTCTGTGCTTGCAGTGCAGCAATTGTCGCGCACAACAGCGCAGAGAGCTTACTTGAACGGACTGATGGCGTGTTAGCGAAAACTGCTGGTTGAGGGCATGGATGTGTTTGGGATTGATGCAGTGTTGGTCAGTATGTAGGTCTTCTTGCTTTGGGTCTTGCAATTTCAGGGGTAAAAGCTCAGGCATGGTGTTGCTACTGGTGTCACAGTACACCTCTGGCCAACAATTCCAAGGGGCCCTTGCGAGGAACCTGACCACAGTTCAGAAGCACTGCACAATGCTATGCGCCGGTCAGCCCGTCAGACAAAATGTTGTGGAAACGGGGTCTTCCATGTTAAGGAAATCTCGGATAATCAATCGTCATCATTACAAAGACTGCTTCCTAAACCCTAAACCCTAAACCCAAGAACGCTCTTTTTGCAAGCCCACACATAGCAGGTGGGGCTTGTGCAGGGAAAGCGGATTCTGACTTGGCCGTAAATTGAAGTAATGGCTCTGCCCACCCAGCGTGCGCGGGTTTTCAGAAACAGCCATAGTTTTGGGCTTGTTTTAGTGGACTTCTGGGCCTTGTTTAGGTAACCACAGCATGGTTATTTGTGAGACTGGCTACGCAGGATGATTCCTAAAGGCATGCAGCAAGACCCTAGCAGCCCGAGACCCGAAACCCTCATAAGGCCCTAGACTGCCGGGCTAGCGATTGACCATCGCTTTCCATTCTTCATGATCCCTTGAAAGGAGTTTCCCTAATGGGGGGTGCCTATGACAATAATTCCTTAGTGTGAGGACACCACGGGCCTCTAGCATTTAGAGCCCCTCCATGGCACTAGCAAAGGCTAACTCCAAAGACTTTAAGCCTTCCAAGCCTGGTCCAGTAAACCCAAAAATCTTCAAAACTGGAGCCCTAGGGTTTAGGGCCCCGAGCCAGGTTAAGGCTTGAGGGTTTAGGGTCTCGGTGCTCAACGGGGGCTGGGGGTTAAGGGTTTAAAGTGTAGGGTCAGGGTTTTATAGTTTAGAGTTGAAGCTCGTGCTTTGTCTGGGAATAGGGCCTCCAAGCCACATTGCCAGGTCCCGTCCCAGCTTTGCTGAAGGCATGGGCAGCTTCAAACCTTCTGTTTGGGGTCGGTGTGGGCTTTGGGTCTCAAAATTTCAGATCTCTTCCGGCTTAGGTTTTTGGCACGAGAACTTGCAAGGAATATTTGTGTACAATCAATCCCTCCACTAAAGCATGACAACAAACCCCGCGCCCCCCTAGAGTAAGTTGAGATTATTAGGAATGTCACCCCACCCTGAAGCCGCAAGCTCCACACTCAGGGTTTAGGGTTTGGGGTTCAGGGCTGAGGATTACTTGTTGGTACATTTTTGAAATTAACAATCTTTTAAAATTGGGGCCGAACCCTCAAATCGCAAGGACGGAATAATCAGCAGAAGGTCCACAAAGGCCGGTCCCAGACTTTATAGTAGTTTCCCAAAATAGGGGGACCCCAATTTAGATCCCAAAATACTATAGCGTTTAGGGTTTAGTCCTTATTATAGGACACTATTGATGCTTGGTTGCCAGAGTTTGAGAAATTTCATGTGGCTAGTCTTTCGCAACACAAAGTAGCTCAGTGTGCGGTTGTCTCCACCTCTTTTCTTGCTGAAGTCTGGAAGTCAAGCCAGTGAGCGCTTGTGCTCCCGGGCCTTGGTCGGAGTTCTTTCTGGCTGTGTGCGAGCCCAGATGCAAAAAGATATTTATTATTAGGACCCCCAAAAAGGTACCCCTAATTTTGGGAAATCCCCGTATAGGCCATGCGGAACTTGCCATCCCTTGGCCTGCTACCCTGAAGGAATGGATCTAGCCAACCTCTTAGGGTTTAGGGTTTAGGGCTTCAGGGTTTAGGTCTAAGGGTTCAGGATTTACCGCTTCGTGCTAGCAATCACCTCGATAACTCCAAGCCCTAGTTACCTCCCAACTTGTGGCACCTTGCTTAGTAGCAGCGGCCCTGATACTACACACCATTCGCGGCATGTAAATGGGTAGCTCCCAAAATTAGGCTCCCATTGTGGGTGCCGTATTATAGTTCATAACCAAAGTAGGGCCCATCATTTTGAAAGTAACCAAAATCTTATGCCAGCGGTGGTCAGGAAGCAGCCTTAGTTGATCGCCCCCCCCCCATGCCCCAAGATGCTGGTTATCACCTGTTTACCGCCCCCACCCGAAGCGCATCATCATGGCTATTGTCGCTAATAAGATTGCAGAATCCATGTGCTTCCTGACGGGTTCACAGCAACGGAGCCTTCCTGAAGCAGGCATTCCAGTAGGTGCCTGCTTTTGCAAGTTCAGAATCAAAAAGAGAAACTATCGAAACTGCCTTCTCCCAGGGGTCCGAAAGGCTTAGAAAACAATCCTAGGCTGGTTACTATGATGAGGAAACCCAATTTTCTAGTTATATACCCATAATATGCCACTTTCATTGAAGTTCCTGAATGGCAACCCAGTAGATCAGCTGTGCTTCAGGATCTCATTCGCGATCTGGACAAGTTGGTTGCCATGTGGCAAGCCCTTGAGATAGAGGCAGGGAGCAGCCGAAAGCGAATTACTTACTGGTTCTTTGTGGAGATAAGGGAATGTGTTCTAGAGGGATTGGAATTACATTGCCTTATGCCCTACTAAGAACCAGAAAGATTATCATTTTTTTAGGGAAGAAGGGGATTCCCTTCAGTATACGTAATGGTCCGGTTGTCAAGGCATTGCGATCCCTACATGAGATGGTCGTCCTCTTGATTTTTTCTACAAGACTACATGCAGAGGCAACTGCTTGTATGATATCATGTAACTTTGTGGGCTTATCTATTGGGGGTTTAGGGCTCGGATTCTGCTGGGAGCTCCGGATGTTATTAGGCATTCCGGTCTATAGCATCTAGAGAGCAAGCCCTCCAACTCATGCGCAGGAGGAATGCGCCGTGTACTGTCGTTCACGGGCATAATCTGCCTCAGCCTGTCTATACACGTGAGGTGTAAAATTCGGTCTGTTGCGTGGCTCTAGGCTATTAGGGTTTGAGAACATCTGATAGTTGCCTGACAGTTGTGGTTACTGCCCTGCCAAGACGAATGTAAAGACCAGAACAGCCCGTACTATCTTGACCTCAATACCGCAGACCCTGTTCTACCAAGCATGCAAAACTGGCTTGTTGATGTGTATTCGTCGGTTGAGATGATACCAGTGGTGTCATGTTCACCAACCCTCAGCCCCGGCAAGCCCCTTAAGTAGATAGAATTTGGGGTTTGGGTTTACAGGGCTTAGGGTTTAGGGTTTAGGGCTTAGGGCATCCCACCAAGCCCTAGACTGCCTGCCGGGGAATACCTGTGGGAAAATCTCGCGCCAAGAAAGCCTAGGAGGTAAGTTTTTGACCTGCTTCCCAGATGGGGTCCTTGAGTTTCTCCTTATAGAACCCTTTAGATAGGGGGGCCCCCATAGTCCTCTCCCTATCCCTGGGACCCCTGGCTTGGGAAATCCTCCGAGATACTTAAAGCCCCAGAGCCAAACCCTGCAATCCCCGTTACTCCTATATCCTCTATATAATTTCCCCTACATTTCCATGAAGCATATAAAGTCCCCTAAGTTCCCCTAAAGCCCTTGAGAAAACAAGTCCTTCTGCAGGCCATGCCTAAAGGGCTTCATCAGGCCTTTGGACGCGAGAGAGGGAGGGTTTAGGGTTCAGGTTAAGTGGTTTGAGGTTTCAGGGAGGATTATAGGTTTTGGGTTTAGGATCTAGGGGTTAGGGTGTAAGACTTGCAGTTTAGAATTTAGGCCTAGTGCCTTCTGAACAAAAGAGTTAAGAGCTTCCCGGTGGTATCATCAGTGAGTTCATGATGAGCAGGTCGCAAGGTCAAGAGAACAGGTTGTGCTTTGTTGTTTTGTTTTCCGGCTTGGGCTTGTCTTGAAATTGCTGACGGGCCCTTCCTCTGCGTTTTGGCCACGCGACGAGGGCTTTGGGTAAGTATGTTCCAGGATGCCAGAGGTTGGGAGTTGAGCAAAGTCCTGGTTTATAGGTTTCCAAGGTTTCCAACGCGAAATCTCGTCAGAAATCCTAAGGCCCACTGCAACCCTTGTTTGAAGCTCTGCAAACGTTGCTGGAGAATTCTTCCAGTCCGGACTCAGGACGCGGGTGGCGAAGCCTTTGTTTCCAAGATTACCAAGCTGTAGCACTTAATAACTTGGGTCCTGGCATGTTGCAAACGGCTGCTATTCTTGGATTGGCAAATTGGGATAAATGAGGTCGGGTTGATGGTAGGCTTCGAGGAGTAGAAAAGTAGCAGGCAGTCTACACGAGTCTGTGGTTGGGCTGTCAGGGAGAGGTTGTAAAGGAAGCCCCATATGCAGGCTAAGAAGTGGGATGCGCAAAGCTTGCAGGAGTTGGGAGGGAGATTATCTCGTGGGCCCTCAAAGTAAGGTGACACAATGAATGCAAGCCGTGGCCTATGACAGGGTTTCTGCCAGACCTTCAACTTGTGATAGCCTTAGGTAGGCCAAACCTGTTGCATGCTCGCAGTTTGTGGCTCTCTGCGCGCACAGACATCCGGGGGAGGTGAGGGCATGCACGATGTTGACAGCTTGCAAACGCCTTGCCATTGTCTGGCCGGTTGCCCTTGGCTACTTGTCCTTTGATTGTCCAGCTCCACATGGAGTGCTCCAGCTGGATGTGAGGAGGGTATTGGATATGCAAGAGAACGACGGCAGGGTGTTCGATGGCCGCTGGGTGGTTGATCCTTACACCCCGAGGTGGATGCCCGTCCTGTACAAAGTTTCAGCCGACACCCCCTTCAAGCGGGTCCTGTTTGGAGTTGGCGACCAGGACCTTCGTAAGTTTCTTTTCCTTGGCACATTCAGGAAAAGGCTGACGTAGGGTTTAGGGTTTAGGTTGCTAGAATAAGAAAACCCTATTTTTGTACTGTATACCCATATTATGGTAACTTAATACATCCTTTGTTTGAGCTGTAGACGGCAGATTCCCACCTGCAAAGATTTCAGTGCCCAACTCGTAAGAAAAGAAGGTACCCTTAGGGTTGTTTTGCATACATGTCGAACGCTAATAAAGGGGCCTAAATAATTACCAATATTATGGTTCCATATTCCTTGTATCGTTATGGTATATGGTACCTCACATGGACCTCAGAATGAAATTGGCAATTATTTAGGCCCCTGCAGTAGGTAATGAGGTAGGGTTCACAGTTTGGGGTTGGCCTAGGGTTCGGGGTTTAGGGCTTAGGACCTGAAAGCCTTTGTTCAGCCTGTCAGCGGTACAATGCTTTGAGCATGGGAAACTCATCAACCGAGGCGAGTTCATGGAGAAGAATGGTTCGGTTTCCGAGCATTTCGCGGACCTGCACGAGTCCCATTCATGGTTAGTTGGGATTTGGAGAACGAATCCCTATTGTCATCCCTATATATCTCCCATTCCAACTCCGACAGACAGTAGGCTGCATAAGCCATTCCCTGACTGGCCCCGGCCCCCAGCTAAACCTGACAGAATTCACAAATCGAACGGTCTGTTCCATCCCCCCACTCCCACCCAAAAGCCGATGTCCTCATTCCCCAATTCCCACCCTAAATCAGATATCCTAAACAACCTAGCAGTTTTCGTTTTCTTCTCCACTCCCAGCTTAAAGTAAGGAATAGCCCTGAACCCTAAGCCTATATAACCCCTAGATAATCCCTATATGATCCCAATATAACCCCTACATAACCCCAATAGACCCTAAACCTAGTAAGGAGTATGAGAGCCGACCCGAGGCCGGTCGCGGGAGCTTTTTTTCAGGAGTGCTACTCTTCGGGATCCTGGGATAGGGGGGAATTAAGGGTACCCTTAAATGGGATATACGGGTTGTTTAGGGTATTTGGGGAATGTACTGTGTAGGGTTTTCCAAGGACTAGGGGTAATTACCTTCTTGGGGCTCGCCATAATAAGGATTAGAGTATCGTTGAGACTGTATTCGGTTCCCCCTGTTTAGGGAAAGTACCAGGGACCTTAATTAGGCTTAACTATCCCTAAATAACTGTAATTAAGGGGGGAACCTAGGGGGATAGTATAGGGGGGGGGTACGAGTTGAACCCATGATAAACACCTAAACCGCATGGCGCAGCCTCCTGGATCCTGTGGGCAAGTCATGGTCGGCTGACCAGTAGATGGATAGTTTTAAGGCCAGGAAGGTTCCTGGTGCTCAACAAACGAAACCCCACACCCAAGCTATGAAGGTTGCTTCATGCAAGAGTTCATGTCGCTTTCGATTGGCGAGCGGCTCTTCCAACGTGCAGACGCAGGGTTCAAACTATCAGATGGGTTGCTGTTGAGGAACTTAACCTTACTTACCATAATACGGGTATATAGTAAATGACAGGATTTCCCTGTTATAGTAACTTGATTTAAGTCCCTTAACAGCAACCCTGATTATTTACTCTATACCCATATTCTGGCAACTTAATTTAAGTTCCTGTACAGCAACCTACTACTGGGCAATTTCTAGGAGTCCTTAAGGGGCCCACCAGTAAGGAAGGCGACGGTTAGGACCGCATATCGCGATGGCAGTGAGCATCTGCAGATCGAGTTTAAGGAAGGCGCGCCTCGCCGAGTTTATAACTTTAGGGTTTAGGGTTCAGGTACCCCAGTAGTAGGCCTCCTTATACACACTTTTCATTGTTAAATTACTGTTATCATTACTATGGCAATGAATGATTACTATTATTACAAACTTTTAGGCCAGGTCCGCCAGTAGTACCCTTTTCCCCTTGTTATTTTGGGGTCTCCTTATTAAAGCTCAGCATCACGAAAAAGGGTACCCTTGCGATTATGGGGTTACTGGGGAACGTAGTACAACAGATGGCTACAGAGAGCAGAATGCCGAGGCCAGTGTTGAATAGAGTTCTTAGTTTCTATACTAAGTGGACCCCCCACCCAGTACTAGTGACTATGAGGAAAAATAAGGACCATATTAAGGTCCTCTTATATTCCCTACTATACCACTATTACAGGGTGGGGGGTCCTCCTAATTTCTATCATACTAAGACCGGGACAACACTATGAGACAGGGATAGAGGTTGTTGATGTGCGTTCCCAATGAGGAACTGGATGCCCATAATATAGGATGTTCAATAACTAGCGTCCCTTTCAAGAGGCTTTATTTTGAAGATGAGAATGGGTTGTTGGGGTTTCGCAGCGATATGCAAGAAGATGCTTGCTGTTGTCATTGCAGCAGGCAGCCAGCTATTCCGAAGTATGTGAGTGCTTCCAAAATTAGACGCCGCTGCTGAAGGTCCCTAAATCTGGGCGCTTATAGTATGCTGAAATGTATGTTACGGCCCATATCATGCGGAATCCAGTTATGAAAAACAATCCAGTTTGTCGTTGACAATGTTTACTCTGGGCTATTTAGGCACTATGAAAAACAAGAGGAGCCACAAACAGCATTGCAAGAGCCAGAATAACTGTAATACGTGTCCGAGCAGAATCCTCTTAACTTTGAGAAAGCTTGGGATAGCTTGACCCCACCCTGAAACCAAGCGGTTAATTGTCGAACATGATTCTTTGTTTCCATGCTACGAAACACCTTATAGGAATGTGCAATTATGGTCATATCACAACCCTTTCACAAGCCCCATGGCTCCAGAGCTCTTACCCATGATTCCGCAACCGAGGAGCAGCCTCAGTTGGTTTGCCCCAGCGTTCACGGGGACGACAATGAGCTATGATGTGCAGAGCTGCAAAAAGGTTGGGGCTTGGGGCCTCTGAAGAACCATCATGTCTGAAACATCGCCCTGAGGCAATGATGAAAACTATGTTATCCTTGTTGTAGGTTAAGGGCTTGCAAGGGTTCTCTGGAAGAGGGTGGGGATTACGCAAGGACCTCATGTCTCCCAAAATGCAGCGTAGAAAGACCTAGTAGACGGACCCCAATGAGGACCACCCTACGCACGATTCTGCTTTCTAGTGGAAATACTTGCTGGAGAAGATTTTCCTGACCCACAAAACCAACGTGTTTTCTTTCTCTTCCAAGCCTAGTTTGCTCTTCAAAGCCTGTCCTAATCAGCAGGGCGTCCTTTTACTCTGATTCCTGGACTCTGGACCGAGAAGTCCACAAGAACCATGCCCAATTTTGCGCCGCGGGGGAGCAATGATCATGGTAGACTCGGGTAGAATTCTAGCCGTTGTTTTAGTCAGTGAAAATCTAGCAGTAAATGCGCTAGGCACTATGCCACCAAAGCCTGAGGCAGCTCTTGCTCTGCGCGTTTAGGCCCAAAACCCTGAACGCCAAGCTGTGGCGCGTGCCTAAGCCCGTCAGGTGTGAGAAAACAAGCCCGTAGCCGCACCAGCGTTGAAACCCTAGCCTGTGCGAAGCATTGCCCATCCGTGTTTGTGCGTGAGGCTATCATGTCGGGAATCACAGAGCTGGTTGAAGCCTGCCTATCAGCCCGCGGCTGAGTGAACGCTTTTCACGGCTTCATGGCTTCGGGCATAGCAGCCGGGGCTCATAACAATCCCTATGTACTCAGCATATATACCAACATATTGCATTCCCCAACGCCTCCCTAAACCCTGAACCACCCTAAACCCTGAATCCTAAACCCCTTAAGCACCAGGTAAGTTGAGGTTTGCGCTTTAGAGCTTGCCTGAGGAGCAAGTCTCAGGCACACAGCCAACCAAACAAACATACGTAGGGTTTGGATCACAAATCCAAATCTTCAACTCTAAAAAACATTAAAACCCTAAATCCTAAAACCCTAAACCCTAATTCCTCAAACCCTACATCCTAAACCCGGCCCCTGAACACAAAAGGCCCCAAGAAGGGTGTGATGGACCATCCCTTGTCCATGCAGGCTTTTGCAGACCCAGCTTTCATGGACCCCCTCATGCTTGAAGTCTTGGGGCCCTTTATTTGGGGCTTACGGTTTAAGGTACAGGGTGTAGAGGCCCCTAAACCCTAAACCCTAAACCTTATTCAGGATTTAGGGTTTGAAGGTGCTAGGCCTGGGATGCACCGCATCCTCTCTGCAAAGGGCATTTACCTGACACCACATGAGCTACAGTCTTAACTCTTTGTTTCCCCTTAAGAAGCCTTATAATACTCCCCATATAATCCCCTATATAACCCAATTTGAGGAAGTTAGACAGCAGTTCACATGATCCCCCGCCCCTCCTAAACACCCCGAGCCCCCTAATGCTACATATGTTCCCAAACTACTGTTGGGCTCCGACAGGGAATGTTTAAGGTTAGCTTGTGGGAGGGTGTTCTGTACCCGAGGAGGTCGTTCATCGTGTTCCATACTTGGTAAAGATCTGTTCAAACGCAATCCTGCGGTGTTGAGATTCCGTACGCCATCCTTCTTTTTCGCGATCCCAAACTGGGTATGTGCCAACTTTCTGGCATGCCCCGACTTCCTCTAATGCCTACAACAGAGTCCACAATTTTGAGCAACCCTATAATACAGTGGTTTCCATGTTCTTTTCCATTATCCCCTTTCTAACCCCTATATTACCCATATATAACCCTATATACTCCAGTACCCTATATAAAAACACTCGAATTCAGGTGTGTGGCGACAAGGAGACCGTCATTGCCCGTGTCCGGGATGACCGAGGCTCCATCCTTTCTTTTTTCACCCGGATGTGTAGGGTTTAGAGTTTAGAGTGTGGAGTTTAGGATTTGTTCTTCTAACGCGGGCAATGCGGGTGAGCGTATAGTGGATCTTTCTTAAGAACACCCGCACATAAGTGCGGCAGAAGCTTATGCACCCAGGAAGTGTATGCCAAGCCCCAAAGAATGTATTTGTGCATCCATTGGCGCCAATGTGCCATATGCATATTTGGAATCTTGCAGCAAGGACAGAACACCATTGGCAAAGCAAGCCAGAGGTCTCAGTACCATCGCACCCCTAAGACGTGATGCGCCTTGCATGAGCCCAAAGGCAGGTTTCCGTCAAGTAGGGGTACAATTTCGCGGGTCTTTCTCATGAGGATTCTACTTGTTGGGGGATGTACATTGGGGTGGCCGAAAACCATGGAAACTACTTAACATGTAGGGGGGTCATACTCAACACGCAGGGAGGAGGGCTTGGTATTACAAAGAGATGTTGTTGCCCTTCGGGTTAAAACCCTAAGCCCCGTACCTTGAACCCTAAACCAGATACCCTAAGCCCTAAACCCTAGACCCCAAGGGTTCAGTGCTCAAGCTTTAGGCTAGGTACCCCGATTGTAACCTGTTTCCCTTTTCATATCTTTGAGGTCTCCACATTAAGGCTGAACAGTAGGAAGAAGGGCATCTTCATTATTAAAGGGTTACTGAGGAACCCTAAACCCTAAATCCTAAACCCAGTTGACAAAAGGACATTTGTGGAGATGGTAAGGTGAGTAGCACCCAGCACGCAGGCGAGAAGCTCGGGGTTGAAAAAGAGCTCACTTGAGCTAGGGGTTATATAATAGGGTTAAGGGTTTAGGGTTTAGGGTTTTTAGGGTTGAAGGTTATATATAGGCATAACGGAAAGAAAATGGAAACTACTAGTGAGGTTGCTTGGCGTTCGGGTTTGTGGATTCAGGGTTTAGGGTTTAGAGTCTGAACTCCTGAAAGGGGTTATACAGGGGATTATGTAGGGTTACATGGGGATTATATAGGCTTATATAGGGGGGTTTAGGGTTGAGGGTCTAAACTCCCTAGAGGGGGTTATTTAGGGGATTATATAGGGAAGTATTAGAGGGGTTATGAAGGGGGGTTCAAGGACTTTAGGTTGTAGCTCACTTGGAAGGTTAGGAGGGCTTAGATGTTTATGCTTAGAGTGCCGGTCAGCCACGCAATAAGGCCAGTTATCCTCAGTGTGAACCTACTTGCTAAATCCCCCTGACCCATCAAGTTGGGTTGGGAGGATATAGCCGCTGGTCTGTTTCTAGGAAACGGGTTGACGGCATCAATGCCAATGAGCCGGGGTGCCTGATTTTGGAACCCCAGCAGTATGTTTGTCGTTAGGTGTGACAGGCTCTTCACAAACAGCATTACCAGCCCAGCCAGACCGCGTGATACTTAGGAAGCTTCCACGGAATTCGCGTAGAACTCCTCCTACAGTTAATTAAGTCCTTGTGTACACGTTGTGTAGAGGTTCTTTGTTCTTACCACTTGGCCAGGTGGAAACGCCGTCCACCTTGCTGCGATCCATGGACACTGGCAAGTCATTGAGGCCATGTTTTGCGCAGAAATGTCTTCCCGGACATTGCTTGAGCTGCTGACCGCTTGAGGGCAAAAACATGATGTCCAGCAATGTTGTTTGGTTTTGGCAGCGGTGGTAACGAGATGAGATCCATAGTGCGGTTTCCTGAGCTTTTCGTGTGTAGGGTTTGGGCGTGGTTGAGGGGATGGATGAAGGCCATCCTCTTAGCTTCTTCAACTTAGGTTGTATTCATTCTATCGTCCTACGGGGTCTGTTGGGTTTCAGTTGTTCTGACCCGGAAGGCGAAGTCCAAGAACTCCCAAAAAGCACCAAGTTCCTTCGCCGAAAGATGGTAGTTCCCCAAAATAAGGGGACTTTAGTATATACCCCAATATATTGTAATCCTTATTATGGGGACCCCAATGAGGTGCCCCTAATTTTTTGGGAGATCCCAAGATCTTGACTCCTTGGCAGCTCTGAAAGGTCCTGCTGCCTCATGGGGCGGATGTCCACGCAACGAACAATCATCAGCACCTGGCTCGAAGCTACTTTGGTTTCAGGGGCTAAGGTGAAACCGGCTTAACAGGGCGTTGGGATCAGGGTTGATTTTGGGGTATGGGGGTTTGGGCTTAAGTCTGCGCGCCATTGGATGAAAGTTTGGGTTCAGGTCTTCCTTATTCATTGCGAAATCCACGCTTACCTTCAAAGTTCCCAAAGTACAAAGCCAAACCGAGCGATCCGGCTCTCTGGATCTACATTTAAGCGAGTTCCCTAACCTTTAAGGGGCTGTGCCCATGTGCGCCAGCGCAGCACTTTGATGGCAAGGGTTGTGGTGAATCGGAACCTTTGCTAATAACTTGAACCCTAAATAGTAGTTTCCATTCTATTTTCTGTTATCCCAATATTTCCCAGGTAAAGCCCTAATATTACCCGACTTATAATATTCCTAAAGACATATTCTATTGTGGTCTTTTCAGTCTTTTTGGCTTGCTGCTTGGAGACAGCTTCCGGCTTTTCCGAGCCAACTTCTTCGGAGCCACTTTGTGAGAGACCTTAGGTGGACCCCCCACCTAGTAATAGTGTGACTATAAGGGATAATAAAGAATATTTTAGGGTCCTCTTATATTCCTATTATGCCACTATTACAGGGTAGGGGGGTCCTCCTCAGAGAGACCTTTGTAAGGTGGACACACACCTGAAACAACTAATGTTACCTCCTGATTAATAAACCCCCTCCCCTTAATAGGGATTATAAATATTATAGGGGTTCTAATATTAAGGCCTTAAAAAAGAGCGGGTTTATTAAGCATGTTCAGGGCAGACTCCTTTGAAGAGGGAGTTGGCTTGGGCGCGGAGCTGCGGTGGCAGAGCCTAGACCCCTTAATCCTAAATACACCGTAGTTGTCTTCTGGGTGGTTTAGGGTTTAGGTCTGTTGCACAAAGGGTTCCCACAGCGCAAGGTTGAAGGATTGAGCTCCAAGCAAAAATTGTTAGTTTATGATGCATTCCAACGCTTCGGGTTCAGGGTTTCGGGGGGTAGAGGATATTGGCTTTGCAAGGGCAGGATCTTCTTCACATGACAAAGACCAGCTCAAGGGACAGCGCGGGGCTTCCGGAATTTACTCCTTAGAATGACACGGTCTGCTTCGGTGACCAGCATGAAGACTTTCCTCAAGGTAGCGCGTCCTGCACGGTCTTGAAGGACTGAATGCTGAGAACCCTGCTTCAGCATGTAAGCATTTGATCTGCAATCTACAGGTCTTTCGCACGTTCATGGGGCAAGATTGTATCGCATGCCGGTTGAAATCTGGACCCTCCACACGACAATTGGCGACAGTGTGTACATGAGTCCATGCTATAAGTGCGCAAGAAACCTGATTGGAGACTGCTGCAGACGATTTCGGCCTAAAGTTGGGCACTGTCGCAAAACAAACTCCAAGGAATCTTCTGATACTCGGTGGGAAACCCAACATTAGCGTTGATTTGGGCAGTTTTACTGGGGATGGTTTTCTGCGTTGGGTAAGATACTTCACTAATGACACCTGTGACTTTGCTTGTTTTCTTTAGCACTTTAGCTGCCAACAATCACTTCTCATTTGGATGTTTAACCTTTCAATCCTTCCTATTTCCAAGTTCACTCCCAGGCATCATCCATTCCAAACTGCTGTTTGAGAGCTTCCAAAAATTCAGGGTTCCTCTTCTTGGGGGCCCCTATGATCAGGAGTCCAGTGTTGGGCCTGGAAAGGAGAGCTCCATTCCTGGAAATCTGCATAAAGGCTGGGGATAATGGAAAAGCAAATGGAAACTATTATATATTGCGGTAATACCGGGGAGAATGGAAAAGAAAATGGAAACTTTTATAGTATATTGGGGTAATATGGATCGGAAGCTGGACCATCAAGCTGTTACTTTTGGAGTTTCCTCGCGCCAGGCCATTGCAGTCAAGCGAGCTGGAAAAAGCATTGAAGTCAAGGGAGTAGTATTTTTATTTGGGGATACTATGGTACCCAATATAGAGTAAGATTCTATCCTCCTTTTGGGTATAGTAGTTTCTATAAGGAATATCATCTTAGTGGGTTTAGCCACCAAAAAAACACTACTCAAGAGGGCTGCGAGGGCAGAGAGAGAGCGAGGGAGTCTGAGTCCTGAGCATTTTCAGTGACAGGTCAGTACCAGATTCATGCACCTTTTTGAAGCCGGATTCATTCGCTTGTCCTAGGCAGTCAGCTCTCGATGTGGCCATAGCACGGCGCCCATTTGTCTACCTGGTATTGGGGTTTGGGGACCTAGGTTTTAGGAACTTAGGTGTGAGGGGTGCGTACGCATGTGGATTCTGATCTGGATGTTCCGACTTTCGGGTGCTCCCTACGGCCCAAAGAATGTTGGTGCGACTGCAATGAGAGGGCCTTTAAGGCAATGTAGGAGGGTTGTGTTGTCCTCTGAAAGGCTGGCATGATGGCTCGCGCGTTCTGCGCGCTGTTGGCGTTTAAGATGCTTTGGGATGTGGTCAATCATGTTGCACGTCAAAGTTTGTGGGAGCCAGGACTTTTCGACGCTTGCTTTCGGGATGTATGATGGTTTGGATGACGTACACCATCGCGTCACACTGTCTAGATCGCATTTCCTTCTAGCAGGACCCCTTAACCCTACACCCTATAGGTGGATACTTGTTGTGTACTGCAGTCTACCAGGCCCGGGCCTCAGATCTGGTTGCAGAAGGTGTGTGCCACGATATGTGGCTGCAGGGCGTGGTGCTTCAAACAATACCATGGCTGGCTTAGTATATCTTAGTACCTCAAAAAACCCACCCTTCCAACAAGACTATGGGGCGAGTACGGTCCTTAGAATTTATTCAAAAGATCAAACTGCAGACTTGAGCGCGCTGAAGATTTGCACATAAACCCGCTTTTATCACCAACAACCCAGCTCCCAACAATTACACGGGTTGAGGGCTGGCGGTCTTGCATCGCACACCTCTAGAAAGACGAGCCGTGCTCAACTCACAGCCCTAAACCCTTAACTCTATATTAAACCCCAAAATGATAGTGGTTTCCACCTTCTTTTCCATTCTCCCCATATAGCCCCAATGGAAGCCTAATACATCCCTGAAATTCTCTTCCCGGAAGAACAGGAGACGCTGCACAGGCTCGGTGACCATGATCATCAGGTTGAGGCAGCGTCTCTCCATAGGGTTTAAGGTTTAGGGCCCTAAACCCTAAACCCTAAACCGCGTGGCCTCATACTTCTGGAGCTTTGAGTCGGTAAATACCTAGGGACTCTCAGGACCCCCACTACCTGGTACCCCACTACCCATCTA
>CAJNIZ010015446.1:204210-217406 GCA_905231905.1 Symbiodinium pilosum
GGGTCCAAAGAGTTCCTAGGATAAATACAGTTTCACTGCTGACTTTGAATCACCATATGTAAGAAGATTTAAAGACTGGGCTCAGTAGCTACAGATAGCACTTGCCTGACATGCGGTGGGGACCTGAGGCCTATAAGTTTTGGGATTTGGGGCATATCATGTGGATTGTTGGGTCCATTTGCTTTGATTTGAGGTTCATTTGCAAAGACTATAACCCTATATGACCCGATATAACTCCTATATAGCCCCATATAGCCCCTAGATAACCGCTATATAACCGCTATATAGCCCCTTTATACCTATGAAGTCATCCTACCGCCGTCATGTTGTCACAGATTCCATACCTCCAGTCTCAGATGCCTTGACAGTCAACCTAGTCTGTATTTTGGTGCTTAGGCTGTAGGGTTTATATTGGGATCATGGAGAAGAAAATGGAAACTACTGTGTATATTGGGGTAATATGGGGATTATGGAAAACAAAAAAGGAAACTACCATAGTATATTGGGATAATATGTGGATAGTGGACAAGAAAATGGAAACCACTATAGTACATTGGGGAATATTGGGATAATGGAAAAGAATATGGAATCTACTATAGTATATTGGGCTTATATGGGGATAAAGGAAAAGAAAATGGAAACCACTATTTGGTCCAGGGTTTCCATCTCATCTATGTTGAGGTTCCCGATGCTTTCTGCACTAAAATGCTATACTGTAGTTTCCATTTTCTTTTCCATTATCCCAATATTACCCCAATATACTATAGTAGTTTCCATTTTCTTTTCCATTATCCTCAGAAAGACCTCGGATGGGTCATGCAGATTCCAAGCTCCGGCTCCTTGCTTCAGTTGAGTCGGCGGCTCCAAGAGACTATCGACTTCTTGGATCAGCAGCACAAGGTCATCAGCTATGACTATGCCCCTGGCTTGCAATCATTTGGGTAGGGATATAGGGGTATGTAGAGACATTACCCCCAATAATGGAGAAAAGGGAAAATGAAACGGAGGCTGGGGCTTACATAGGGGTGGCATACAAGGCTGATATTGGATGAGGTCGGCACGCCGCAACATACATAGGAGCAGCTGACCACTTCATCGTTTAATATCGTTTATATGAGCACGTCCTGAGTGGACGTGGCTGCTGCGATTCGACAGATTCTCTTGAAGACCACAGGGGTCAACCATGACACGATACCCGCAACTTCTCGTGTTATCTTGCTTGCTCATGAAGAGTTCGTACACAAGCATTACTCGCCAAATCATGCGCCAAGCAGTGTGAGAAGTGAGATTCTGTCAAAAGCCCTGTAAAACTTACTGTTTCCTAGTAGGGAATATGGGAATACGATCCCCATAGAATCCCTGTATGATATATTCCCATATTCTCTAGTACGCCCCAGTGAGAGGAAGAAGTAAGTGACTTTCGCTGTCACTCATATGGGACTTTCTCAGTTGTCTCCATGAGGGGGATCTTCAAAGTAAACTTGCCTATCATATACTATAATATATTATAGTTGTCAGTAGGGAATGGAGGAAAGGGTCCCCACCCTAGCAATGTGGAATCCCCATGAAAAAAAGTATAGTGCTTAGGGTTTTAGGGGTATAGGGTTTAGGGTTTAGAGGTAGGCGGGAAAAAGGGGTAGGCCATAGATTTCATGTTATTTTTCATTCCTTTGTTCCCTAATAACAGTCAGCAAGTACATGGGTGACATGTAGCTATGTAGTACTGAGTGCATCTGAAAAATCAAGGAGGCTGACCCTCCAAAACCCTGAGCCCCAAACCCATGTATAAGTGTAAGTTTCCATGGTCGCTGCAGGGAAGGGCTCCGAAAATGAGCAATTTTAATGTCCACAGCTACTGTGGTCTCCGTGGTCCGCTACGAGTGCATTTCTGGGGACAGGGGATGTGCCCTCTAATCGCTTCAGAGAGCACTGCGCCCCCCACCCCCCCTGATGTTAGAGTTGTGCCCGGCCATACTATGCATCTCCTAAAGACTGTTCAGAGTTAGGGTGGGCTTGTTGGATAGTGAGGGGAATGAACTCCGTTTGCTTCCGAAGCAGTCCTGGCATGCCCCGTGTCCGTGTCCCGTGGACCTTCTGCCTGAAAGAGGTTCCCAGGTGTTTCAACTGAAGCTGACGCCGTGAGGAGGCCCTTAAATGCGGCAGCAGGGGCCGCTGAGGGCCCCAAGCTTGCGAAGGCTTAAAATCACGACCCCCAAGCCACCAAGAACGCCATTCGCTCACCTTAGGTGAAGTATGAGAAGAAGAACTCTTGGTTCAAGCGGCCCGAGACCATGCTCAAGTGGCTTCGCTTGAAGAACCTGTCTGGTTCCCAGCTCTGCGCGCATGCACAGGCAATAGGGCTTCATGGGCATTTCCAAGATGGTGGTCGCCCTTACATAGTGCAGAAGGATGCAATCCTGATTAGAAGACATAGGGAGCCGTCCAGGCCCAAAGTCGAATGTGACATATGCGTCTTTAAATTCGATGAAATCGAGGGCAGGGACCTTGAGAGATAGAAGTACGCCTGCAACCATTTTTCAAAGCAGCCCCATCTGCGCTTGCATTATGCAACTTCAGCTGCAGAATTTGCTCCCCTACTTGGAGTCGGGTGCTCATGTTCAGTGCCGAAACTCAAGACGACCTAGAACCCCTTCGCCGAAACGTCAGGTTTCGCTAGGCGCAAGTAGTGGTTCTGCTTGTGTCCCTCTTTTCCCCGCGCCGTGTCCTAGAAGCTCTACACCACAATACTATGGTAGTTTCCATGTTCATTTCCATTCTCCCTACATAGCTCAAATATACTATGGTAGTTTCCATTTTCTTTTCCATTAACCGGCCCTCGGCTGACATCCTCCTAAGCGCAGCATCACCCTAAGGGTCCAAGTACCCAATAATTAGGTACTTGGGTTTTGGGTAATAGTATTTATAATACGGCTTTTGGGTAAGTATATAATTTTTGGGTACTTGGACCCTTAGGGCCAGCTACGAGGCTGGAGTACCACTTCGACAATCTGAAAAAGGCTTTCGTGGAGATAGACACAAACCACTCGGGCGGCATTGTGCTTCCGGCATGCTCTCCATGTGTCCAGCTCCTTGGGGATTTGGGGTCTAGGAAGGCTAGTGTTCATGATTGGGAGCCTCCACAGATGATTCGGGAAGTTACGTTACTACAAACTTTCCAAGGAAATTGCTGATATTTCGGTTGCGCAGTGTATGTGGGTGCAGGCTTGTGCTCTCAAGCTGATATGGGTACACCTTAATGATTTAGTTCCGGAGATGAACTGGAGGCCTCTGACAATTTAAAGCTCTTTAGGAGGTTTTGTAGGACCTCTACATGAGGGGCTTGTCATTGAAACCTGATATTCTGCTTGCGCGGGCTTGGCGCAGCCGTGTTTTCCCATACTTTTTTCCGACAAAGTGGCAGGCGCTTTCCCGGAGCCTCTTCTGACCTTGAGCACGAGAGGACTGTATATGTGGGTTTCCCAAAACACGGGGTCCGTTTGAAGAGGTCTCCATCGTAAGGACTATTGACCATGGTGCTGTGGGATCTAACATTGGGGTCCCCATATTTGTGGCAACTACCATCTATACATCCTTACCGGAATTACTGTACCAGCGCAACGGCATCCTTTACAGATGAAAATTCATAGACTTCGTTTCTGCGCCTGTACGATAAGCCCATACAGTACAACCCGAGGACCCTAATCCCGCGCTCCTTCTAGATGTTGCATAGCTTAGCCCCAATGAACTTCATTAGATGCAGTTCCTGCAGTGTTAGGTGCGAAGTTTAGGCTTTACTTGAACCAAGCCCTGCATCAACCACGAAAGCCAGGTGAAGTACGAATGGGAGGCCTGGGGAAGTTCGGATTCGGCTGGGCATTTCAAATATGATAATATAGTCCCCCTTAAGTAGATACAATATGCCTTTGGGTATATGATAATGAGATCCCCATATACCCCATCTACTTAAGGGGGACTACCTGTTTTGGAGGGTTTTATGGAAACCGTTTGGGGATCAACCTGGGTCCCTCAATTGCTCAAGATGTATCTCAGCACTTGCACATCTTCAGGAAGACCTAGTTGGAAACTGCCAGAGTGAGTCGCCTTGTGCAAGTAAATCTGGTGAAAGAGCACCTCAAAAGTTTGTCATCCCTTTCGTATAGCAAGGCCTTCCGCACAGGGGCCCCTCATCGTTGAACATCCAGAGTTTAGGGTCCGCTAATCAAGCCGCCGGGGTGAAACTTGGGGACAGTTAAGGTTGCGAGATTTGGTAGTATTGGAGGACCCCATAGGACCCAAATATAAACCCCAAAATATTATAATCCTTACTATGGGGACCCCCATAAAGGTACCCCTAATCTTGGGAAACCCCCATTTTGCGAGGAGACCATTCCGAGATCTTCTACCATCTTCAGGGCTGCTTCATCGTTGGATAAGTTGCACATTCTACCATTCTACCTACATAGAGGGTCCCAGTAGCCAAATAATGGAGAATAGTAGGGTTTCCGGTGCCAATCACCCTAATCTGAATGGTTTTGGGGACCTGAAGCCGAGGCCTCATTTGGCTACTTTGACCCTCAGGGCTAAGAAGACAAGATCCACCTCACACGTGTTGCCATGACTGGCCTGCAGTTGCTTTTCCATTCAGAGGAACTCCACAACGCCTGGAATTATTTCGAAAATTATAGAGATCAGGGGTTAGGGTTAAAAGGCCCCAGGGGCTTACCCGAAGCTATATTCTATCTACTTAGGGGGGACTATAGGTCTTCATGAGAGAGTAGAGGCTCTCCACGCGAAGGTCTCCGCACGACTCTGAGGCGAATCCGGTAGGTTCCCCACAAAATTTGCCGAACTGTCGATACGTTTTGGGGAACCGTCTCCCAGACTCCCTAAAGTATCCAAAAAAAAGAATCCCCCAAAATGGCCCCCCCCACTACATTGGGGAACATTGGGGAAATTAGAGAATTATTGGGAGGCTTTATTTTTTCGATCCTTTAGGGGCTTCGGGGCTGCAACTGCCAACGACCACGGTCGCGGCTCCTACCACCCAAGCTGCTGCCGCTACATCTGCTTCTGCTACGAGTAAAACTTTCCTGCAATATAATACTATAGGTATATGTCGGCGTTAATTGTATTGGGATATTATCGCTACAGCAATAATGGAGTATTATACTATAGGTATACGTGGGGCTTATGTTGGGACATTATTGCTGTAGCAATAATGGAGAATCAACTGGAACAGAAAGTGGAGTATGAAAGGGAAACTCAGTTCATACATTTACTACTACTGCGACTGCTATCTACCACTCCACAACGATAACAACGACAACGAACAACAACAAACAAAAAAACGATCAGTGTTCTTTAGGCACCATCCAACTGGGGGTCCAGAAAAGCACTCTACCTTGGACAAGCACCCACATGGTAAAGGAGTTCCTCAAGATGATAAGCTATGGTCCCCATGAGAACCAACGGTAATTTATAGTGACAAATTATAGAAGGCCTGGGGATAGTAGCCCCAACCAATGGAGAATCAAGCGCAATCAAATGGGAAAGAATGCGGAATATAAAATTGATACCGGGTGTTATATAGGGGTTTGTCGGGATGGGAGGACACTTCCTGAACCTTGATGAAGCCCCTCAACCTGCGGATTGAAGAATGATGAGGCCATGTTCGGTGCAGAAGGGCAGGTCAAAGAGGCCGGCCGCGGTTAACATGAATTTTGTAACTGGCACCCAGCCCAAAATTAACTTGGGACCCCAAGCAAAGCTCAAGAATGACTGCTGCCTTTTTGAGAACAGGGCTATACATATGTCCTCATTGCCTTAAACATGCGTATTTCTGACAGCAAAGGTCATCCTACAACATCCCCCAAACTTGGCAATCCTTATTACGACAGGAAGGCCCATCATTTCAGAAATCTTCAAGGTACGCATTTTTAGAGTAGTGCCCTAGGAAGTACCTTTGGATTCTGAGGCTTGGTCGTGTTTGTGAACATCGGGGAGCTTTGTCGCTAGGGGGCTTTAAACGGAGGATCCACCCTTGGGTATCCAAGGCTACCCACAGCTTGAGAAATAGCTGTCTTAGATGGACGGAGAGGTAGCTCAACAGAGAACAGTTTAGGGTTTAGACTTCTGAAACTACTATATTATAATTTATAATGGGGTATAATATTGAGGTTCTATGAGGATAATGAATGGAAACTATGATTTAGGGCTTAGGGATATGGATCATCAGTGCTATCATCACTTGCACCCTAGTCATTACTAGGTACCCCAGTAGTACCCTTTTCCCCTTTTTATTTGGGGGGTCTCCTTGTCAAAACAGAACCGCAAGCAAAAGTGTACCCTTATTATTTAGGGTTTACTGGGGAACCTAGATTAGCTAGTTCATCATCCCGAGCTCATGTTGGCCTAGATCTGGTTGTTGGGAAGATGGCTTGGGGATGTGTAAGCGTGCAGGGTCCTACAGCTTGAGGACTCATTGCGAGGCTTAGCGGGGGGACAGCTTCTATTGGCCAAGGGCAAAACTGGAGTTCTTGACTTGGATTCCAAAACTACCTTCAGGAAGGCAAGCCCGGTATAGCTCTTCACGCAGGCGTGCAAGTGTGCGCGCATGAGCGGTTGCAGTACTTCAGTTTGTGTTGTGCGAGTGTGTGTGGATGAGCGGAGGTTGCGGCTTCAAGACTGTGACTGTGGTGAAATTAGGATTTTCAGCTGATCAAGGACCCGGGTAAGACGCACCGGTCGAACTATGTGGCACATGGGCCGCATGGGCCCTAAAGCCCCCGACAAGACTGTTTGGGAAAGTAGGGAGCAGTCACAAACTCAACCTGCATTACTGGTTCACTGAGGCTGACCCAATTTACAGACCTTGGAAATCTCAGCCAAGCTTAAACGCATTGCAGTCAGCTGCTTTCGAATCAGGGATACCATAACTAGTCCTTATTTGTAGTAAGATTATCCTTTTGGGTTCTGTATTCAACATGAGGAATCTAATCTGACTTGGCGCAACCACCCCACCAAGACCAAGAAAGCTATCACCTTTCCATTTTTCGGTCCACGCTGATGGTGTAGGCGCTTGAGTTGGCGAATCGCAGCCAGAGCCCTAAGTTAAAGGGACTCTACTGGGAACCCCAAATAGGGAACCCCAAGAATATAGCAGGAATATAATGGAATATAAGGACCCTGGTAGGTATATTCCTATTAGATACCTACTATATTCTTGGGGTTCCCAGTTTGGGGTTCCCAGTAGAGTCCCCTTATAAGTACCCCGCGACACATCCCGTTTGGCGCGCCCTTGCGGACAAAATGAAGCCGCCCATGTTTGGTATCCACTTTAGGCGGCCCCATCCCAGCGTTCGGAAAATGGCAAGCCTGACGTTGCAAATCCCAAAACCTCGGGAACTCCCGTAAACCTCCTTAAACCAAAACACTGAACCTGAAAGCCGTACCCCTACTCCGGAGGCCCTGGTGGCAGCCGACTTGGAATCCAACGACGTCTTCGGAATGCTGCTGGCGCGCAGACGGTTTCGGGACATGGCTGTGATTTAGGGTTTGAGGTTTAGGGGCTTAGGGACTTAGGGCCATTTAGGGTTGGGGGCTGAGATGGAACAAACCTCCGTGGGATTTATAGGGCTTCTTGAAATTCCAGATCCTGTTGGCCTGTTGGGAGCTACTTGCTGGTCTTTAGGGGCCTTGATTTTTCATTTCAGAATGGCTTTGGGTTTTCTGAGCTTGGGGATTGTAGAAATGGTGCTCTAGGTAACGAGGGATTTGGTACCCCAACCTCTAGAAAAAGGACCTTGTACGACTCACATAATAGTCATGGGGTCCTTATCCTATGTAGGGGTTGCTGCAACCCAAGGCAGCACAATCCCCATATAACAGACTTTTTAGGTATGTTTCCGTGTATTTGTGTTTCCATGGGTTAGCATACTCCAAACCGCCTCAGTCTCATCAGTTGTGATTATAGCTGCTGCAGCTGTTTTTGTTCTTACTACTACTACTCAGAATTTCTGTCAATGTTAACGGTTAACACTTGGATTCATGATTCCGGTTCCAGCCTCCGGCCTACGATTTTTAGATCAAGAGCCACCTCGTGCTGAGCAGGGAATGGGGGAATGGATGTCCCAACATCATCCTCTGTCACCGTCCTTACAATGCATTCGCACATTCCCTACTAAGCGCCACAGAAGGGCTCAAGTTCAGGCCAAGAGCGGTTGCTCCCGCTTTTCATACCCTCCCCGAAAACTAACATGAACACCACATAATCCTTGGGAGGCTTAACTGCATAGCGGATAGAAGTCATTGTAGGGCACCTCTGGGGGTTTCATATGAGCTTAGGGGAGGGTTGCCAGCACCAGCGCAGCATGGTCTCGAGTCTCCTACATGTTGCAAGTTGCCGCAGCTTCCATCACTTGTAGGCAGTTCCCCTACCTAACAAGCATCCCGCACATGAAAGGAACAGAAACGTCATGTGTGTAGATGCACTAGCGTTCTGTGTTTGTTTGTGTGGCAGTGTCGATCAACTGAACAGACTTCAGACATCCCCCTCTGAAAGAAATGGGGCTTGGGTCACTTGGGGTCTCCAAAACTGTCTGGTCAATTTTACGGTTGCCGACACTGGGGGCAAACTGTAGAGGAGACACTGGAACCTTGATTTGGAGAAGCGCCTACTGGATTCAGACCTGGAGTCCGACTCCATGTTGTAACCGCTTAAGCCTGCCTGAAACCCTCCAAAATTCATCGCGCAAGCTTCGGAGAGGCTATAACTCTAAGGGTCCAAGTACCTAAATCATATGTTTTTTGGGCCCATTTAGGCCCAAATTATCTACTGTTTGAGTACTTGGACCCTTAGGATAAGGGTTGCAGCTGCTTCACATAGCGGAAGATGCACCTCAATTCCCTGCCAGCCGATGCCCAAAGCATGGGCTTTAAGGAGGTGAAGGAACCTTGCAGCAACCAGCCACGAATATGGTAGTTTCCCAAAATAGGGAGACCCCAATATAGACCCCAATATACTATAATCCCTATTATGGGAACCCCCAAAAGGGTAGCCCTAATTTGGGGAAACCACCATATCTAGCTCCGAAGACCCTAAGAAGCTGAGGCCCGAGAGTCAACTTGTGAAAACTGACCAAGCGGGCCTTAGGCACAAATCCCCCAACTCTTCCATCCTAAACAAGGATAAGCTCATCAGCACCCAAACCCCTGGACTTGGACCCCCGCACTTCCAGTCAGTTTTCACCTTGGCTCATATACGTACGGAATGTTTCAAGGGGCGACTGCAAGTGAGTGGTGTCAGTGAAACAGTGTAGCTCTATGCATGAGGGGCGTCCCCAAACCCGTTCTTCAGTAACTATAAGCTTAAGGCAGATGAAGCAAAACTGCAGCTCGCGAAAGCATGGCATGGTTTATGGCTAGTCCGCAACCACTTCTCTTGGTGGACTTGTAGAATGTTTGTAGCAAATCTCAATAAAATGCTGCGCGAAAGGGGCGGCGAAAGGGGTGCTTTGGGAGAATGAATATTGGACAACCCCCATGTGCATATACGCGGTTTAGGGTTAAGGGTTTAGGGTTTAGGGTATGTATATGGGTCTTTTAGGGATCCACTCAGTCATTCCCACCTGGCAAGAGATACACTCCCCCAAAATGACATGGAGACCCATAAAGGGCCCGACAGAGACGGCTCTTTTAGGAGGACCATATCAGCTTCCATGTTTGTTTCGGCGGGCTACTGTATGCAATCTTTTTATCCAATTCATACATAACTTCCATAGATCCACCATATAATGCCGATACCTCCTTATATTGTAGTTCCCCTAAATGGGACCCTATTGCAGACTCCAAAAGACTTGTGTCTTTGTTATCGGGACCCCCAAAATGCTCCTGATACTGGGAAACCCTATATATCCCCCCATACTTCCTATGCCGTGGGCCCAACTGCAAGCTAAGGCTGGACGGTTTGGACGTGGAGGGCAAGGCCGTTGAGGGTTTAGGATTGAGGTTTAGGGTTCATGTTTTTCTTAGATTGTAGATGCTGACCCTAGACGGGTTCGGGCAGTACCCAGGGTTTAGGATGTAGGGTTCAGGCCTGTACTCAAAAGCCACTGTAAACAGGAGCTCCAGGCCACCAAGTTTAGGGCTTACTGCAAGTTTTGCCATTTAGGCTTCAGAGTTTATGACTGCGTTTCAGGCGCTCTTGAAAGACCTAAACACACTGTTGCTATTCAAGCACGATGCTCGCTGCAGCAGGTCAGTCCTCCTCAAAAAAGGGCTCAGGGTTTAGGGAACCTATTCTTAGTAGGCTTTTTTTCTGTTTTCAGGATTGCTGATTGCTACTGCAGGTTCGAGGACCTTGGACTCCAAAGCCTTTGGTTCCAGACGAGCTTGTTAAAAACATCTTGGGGCTTAGGCTACTGTGTTAGGTTTAGGGTGTTGGGTGCTAGGTTTTGGAATCTAACCAAGGTTTTCCTTGAAGTTGTAGGTATGTGGCCTTGTGGGGCTTTGTTTGCAGGATGCTTTTCCTCGCTAAAGGCTGGTTCTTAGCCATAGTTGCTTCTTTCCAAGATAGATTTCGGGTGGTGGCTTAATTGCGGCACACCCCGAAAGCACCGAACCGCAGTGCTGCTGTCGAAGGACATGGTCATCACCAAATCCGCCTTCGAGTTGCTCGACCTACTTGACACCTGGCTTGTAATTACTAAACAGGATAAGATGAGCACGCTACATTTCTAGGAAGAGGATTGTGGTAGCTCGAATAATAAACTCCAAAATACGTACCCAACTGTTCTAGTCACGTGATATCTTTAGGGTCCGGAAAAAACCTGCAACATGGCCCAGAGATTCTCCTTCAGTCCAGAACTCACGATGAAGTGTCCGAGGGAGAACCAGGGCACAAAAGGTATACTTAGCTAGAATCTGGAAAATCTTCTGGTATGATAAGGGCCTCCGAAATGGCGCCTTCACACACCTCAAAACCCCAAGCCCAGGGACATCTGCAGGCAGGTTGCAGGGGTATGGACAGGCAGCGAGAAAACACACTCCGACATGAGAGTCCGACATGTTGCTACTTATGATCACCGCTACAACATGGAATTGCGAGTGCGAGGCTCACTTGTTGCGTCCAGCCCCACCCCTGGACCCTATAAACCTTAAGAGGACTGGCACTTGACATCGCGCATTTGGCAAGACCTTCTCCTAAAGCCCCTGATGGTCGGAGACCCAGACAAGCTCAGATTTCAGGTAGAAGGGCATGTGCTAGATTTTGGTACATGCGCTCGGGGATTCTTCGCCGCCTGCATTAGGGGATAAAGGCATGAGTATGCATGAGTCCGGGCTTGACTCAAAGGTCACGGGGGTGGGGGCGTTCAGTCTCAGCAGCTTCCCTTCTTTCAGGCGTGTGGAAATACTGCGAGGGAGGCATAGTGATGGACTGCTTGTCTCAATACAGATTTCTATCAGATGTCCACCTAACAAGTATTGGGATCTCTTCGGATGGCAGACCAAGCCCTCAACTCTATACTTTAGGTGGACCCCCCACCCAGTAATAGTGACTATAAGGGATGTTAGGGATTATATTAGGGTCCTCTTATATCTTATTATACCACTATTACAGGTTGGGGGGTCCTCCTAACCTATACTGATCACTGCCCGTTCCCACAGAAGCGAATATCTGCCTCCAAAACTATGAAGCCGTCATTGCTACACAAATGTCCCACTAAAGCCAAGGCGTTTCTTGAAGCTGGCCATAAAGGAAGCAGAATTGAAGACTGATTGGCTAGGACAGCTAGGACGAGGTGCATTTCCGTCATCATTGCTGCTGCTTCCTCAAACCGGCCAGTGACGCAGCCCTAAAACATCAACAGTCTTGTTATTGCGGCCATTGAAAGGGCCCTATCACAAAAGAGAACCCCAAATTTCAGACCTCAAGCCCTTAGACCTAAACAGATTCCACATACTGTTCAAACCCCACTACTAGAACCTCTAAAACCGCAGACGCCTGCCTTCCAGGTCAAGCAAAATCATACAGCTCGTCAGAGAGCCATGGCCATAACCACACCGTTCTAGCTAGAGCAGGGCACGATAGGCCGACAAAATATGGCTCTCAAAAGATTCCTGGGAGGGTTCCTTGCTTTAAACATATTTAAGGTGGATTTTCCTCAAAAAATACAAGTTGTGGTCAATCAGGAATTGAGAAATCCGAGTGAAATATCATATTCTGGAAAACCGGAACTTGGAACTGAAGAACTTCAATCTCTCCATTTCTCATAGACATATATATACGTACGTCTAGGCAGGCGTTCTGTCAGGCAGTTAGATATTATCATCAGATTCTACATTTCATTTAGGTCATGCTGCGGTCCCGGATAATTTTTTCGTTTTTCCGGACGCAGATATGATATATTATTGATTTCTATATTATCTTCTCTTTCTTATATAATAGACAATGAGATGAGAGGAGATCGGAATAGAGAGGAATGATTAAGTTTGAAATATTTATTTTCTGAAATCCGGAAAATAATTAATGATTCTATAATTTCAATTCTAGATTTTGGAAAGTATTTTTTATATTATATATATTGGGAATTTTATTAATTATAATGAGGAAGCAGATAAATCTATATGATTCAAAATATCGAATAATATAGATATATTTATTTCATTAATTATAATTTTCAGCTGTTTGAAAATTGATATATTTTTTCAATTAAGAAATTCTATAGATTAATATTTATATATATATCTCAATATTATGATACGATTATTTGCGATTATCTCGATCGTACGCGGTTTAGCTTTTCCGGCTCACTTCTAAATTGGCTCTTGCGGATTCCTTAGGGAATTTTAAACCTTGCAGATTTTATAGTCTTTCAGAAAAGCTAGAATATTAAAGATCTTCGAGATTTTTGGTATCGGCGATACGATAAAAAATCTCGGAGATTTTTGCATGCGCGGCTCTTCTCTCTTCCCCCCCCCCCCCCTCGGAGTGTTTTTTTGCACGTGATTTATCTTTATTTCTGGCTAATTATATAGTTATTCGATAGAATGCGCAAGATAATCGTATTTATCATATATTCCCTCGATCCGTCATATAATATTTAGTTTAAGGGGGATAAATGAAGCGGATATTCCGGGTCGGAGATCTTGGGCCGCAGGAATAAAAAAATCCCTCGAGATTTCGAATTATTTCTTTC
>CAJNIZ010015447.1:7892-32028 GCA_905231905.1 Symbiodinium pilosum
CTAAACCCCAAACTCTAAACCCCGACCCAAAAAACCGTAATCCTCCAACCCTGAGCTGTCTTCAACGTGAAAAGCTCTTTTTTTACGCCCAAACTTGTTCCGGGGTTGAGGTTTAGGGATTAGGGTGTAGGGGTTTAGGGGTTTAGGGTTTAGGGTGTGGGGTTTGGATTTTGGGGGTTGAGGTTTAGGTTCTAGGGATTAGGGGTTTAAGGTTTAGGGATTCGTTGGTTGATGAGATCTACCTTGGCCTGCGAAGTAGGTAAAATCATGGCCCGCCATCCTTAGAAGATAGCCTCAAGGGTGCAAGGACCCCAAAAAAGGAGGGGTTTAGGGCCCAAATACTAGAATAGAAATGGTATTTGGGCCCTAAATCCCTATGATTTGGGTCGTTGGACCTTTAGAATAGTACAGACTTGTCACCTGAAATGGCTGAGGGCTCATATTCGGGGCCCAGGCCTTTGAGCCAGAGGGATGGCATTATATTATAGTGCTTGTTGTTAGGGGGATGGGCAAGTTTATCCGTAAACGGGGTACCCTAGACCCTAAACCCTAAGCCCCTAAGTCCCTTGGAGAAAAGGTCCCATAAAAAAGAAAAGTCCTAGACCCTAAACCCCTAAACCCTTATCCCCTAACCTGGCCCTAAACCCCAATCAAGGGGGTCATGGAGTTGAGTACTCTACGCTACATCCACCTGTCAGACTGCCCGATATTTCTGTTCCGCCAGATGCTGTGTAGCCAATGTTGACGCTCGATGCGCGAACTGCGAGCCAGATGACAGAGAAGAGGATTGATATGAGACGCTACCTCAAACCCCAACTACTAACAGTTTGGTAGCACTTAGATTGGATTAGTAGGCATGATCCATCATACTGTAGGTCATTGGGGTTACAAGTACCTGGACCCCAAAAGTAGGTAAAATAATAGCCCAAAACCCTTAAATATAGCCCAAAAGGCCATTATTCTACATACTTTTGGGGTGTAGGTAAACCTAAAACGCTGCATCAGGGACCCACGGCAATTCTGAGAACCGCGAGGTTAGAGCTCCAGAAGCCCTATACTGCAGAATCAAATGAGCTATACCTACACCCCAAAAGTATGTAGAATAATGGCCTTTTGGGCTGTATTTAGGGGTTCTGGGCTATTATTTTACCTAGTTTTGGGGTCCAGGTAGTCTAAACTCCTTAATTAAAGGTGGGCTATATGGGGGATTATGTAGGGAGTCTTATAGGGCTTAGTGAGGGGGATACTAGGAGTTTAGAATGTAGCTCAAATGGAACAGACCGTGGAACATGAAATGGTAAACAGGGTGAAAAAGAACATGGAGACTCTCCCCCTGGAAAAAACACGTAACCCCGTAAAGGCTTAACATGAACCTCTGTGGTCGATGACGGCATCTACGGGTTTTCCGTGGTGTGCGCAAATGGGCTATTTGTGGCTGAAGTTTCCACAAGTCCCTAAACCCTCTATCCTAAACCCCAGGATGTTTTTGGTAATCGCTCCCAAAGTTTGGGATCTTTTTTGGTAGGCCATCATTGCTAATACAGTATTTGGGGCTACATGTGGGGGGGTCTGCTACTCTTCGAAATTACTATCTGCTGCAGTAAGAAGCCGAGTGGTAGTCAGCGCAGTCACGTGCGAATGTGAGCAGCGTATACATCCTGAACCCACATCCTGCACCTTGAATTTCCTTGAAACCTAAATCCTAACCTTGTAAATCTATACACGGTGCACTCCACGACGCTCCTCATGGCACATACCAGGGGGGCTCTTGCTAGCTATGAGTAGGGTTATACCAACGTAAAGTACATGTAAGACAAAAGCCTGCTTAGAAACTCCAGCGTTACCAAAGGGTCCCACTTGCAAGGGGGCTTCTTCTAGTCCGTTCTACTTCTTCTTGGCCACATGGCGAGCATTATTCTGACTCAAGCCGGGTAATCTAGAAGCCAGAAAAACTGCCCAAACCATCCAGTCATAACCCTTCTCCAACTACAGCAACAAGTGCCCCAAAACCCCCTAAACCCCCTAAACCCTAAACCCTAAACCCTAAACAGTACTCTTCTTTGGTTTGCTGCTTCAAAGTGCGCCGAGCATGGCAAAGTCAAAAGCGCAGGCACAGAGGGAGATTGCAGGGCTGTTCTCATCTTAAAGATCCAATAGGAAGTATCGTGGTTTAGGGTTTATAGGGTTTATAGGGCTTATAGGGTTTATAGGGTTTATAGGGTTTATAGGGTTTAGGGTCTAGGGTTTCAAGGGTAGTTTCCGAAAATAGGGGGACCCCAATATGGACCATTAAGCATTTGCGCCGCCTGCCCACAGCAAACCATCTTTCGTTGGAAAGCTGCCAGCTCCCGTTTCAACAGGACCTCCGCCGCTCAACAGCACCAACATTGCGGATCAGGGGCGTAGCCATAGAATTGGGAGTCTGCGAGTGGTGAGGGGTTCAAGAACTGTGTGTGCGTGCTTTTGTGTGAATATGGGGGTTTCCCAAAATTAGAGGTGCCCTTTTTTGGGGAGTCCCCCTGATTAAGGTGATAATATGAGGGTGTCTCTGTTTGAGGCCCCCTTATCCCGGGAAACTACCATGCCTAAACGGCGAAGAAACCCTGAACCCCAAACTCTTGCCTTTACCAGAGGCTGCTTTGGCCCTCTTCTCCCAAGTTGCCTGCGCTGGAGGATAAGGATCCACTGAACGCACTAAAGGCAAACGAAGATCATGCGACTCTGCCACAAAAAAGAGTGGTGCTAGTGCCATGCCTTAGTACTGGGAGGAGAAGGCGGCAGTTCACTGCGAAGGCTCATATAGGGTTTGCCTGGACCCCAAAAGTAGATAAAATAAGAGCCCCAAACCCGTAAATATAGCCCAAAATGCCATTATTCTACATACTTTTGGGGTGTAGGTAGGGTCTAGGGTTTAGGGGTTTAGCGTTTAGGGTTTTAGGGGTGTAGGGCTTATGGTTGGGGGTTTGGGGTCTGGGGCTCAGGCTGTTGTGTGACTTCAGGACCCTAAGTACGCTACAGTCGGTACACTGCAATTAGTTAGGTGGGCCCCCCACCCAATCATAGTGACTACGAGGTATAACGGCGATTGTAGTAGGGTCCTCGTATATTGCTGTTATACCGTATACCACCATTACAGGGTGTTGGGTCCAGCTGAGCCAAGAATCTTGTGGTTTGGGTATATGTCAGTTCCGCTAATTAGGGGACCCCAATATAGACCCCAAAATATTATACTCCTCATGATGGGGACCCCAAAACAGGTACCCCTAATTTTCGGGAAAGCCCATATAGGTTCATGAAGGGCCTTCTTATTTCGACGGGTCGCTGCCGTCATCTAGGAGGATTGCCACTAGCCAGTGAGATGTCCATTATGCATTATGAGATACTGAGAGCCTAACACCCTGAACCCTAAATCCTAAGCTCCAAGTAGACAAAGTAGAAGCCCAAAATCCCTTCACAGCCCAAAAAGTTATTACTCTATACTTTTGAGGACCAGGTAGACCCGAAATCCTAAAACCTAATAAATTAAGGTTCAGGGTGTAGTCTTCGGCCCCGACATCCCATGGCACTTCTTGTAACTACGCCAGAAAAGGATCTCTAATTTGGGAAAATTTCAGATCCTAAGCTCGGGTCCCTAGACCTTATAATGCCCCTCAAGAACCCCTATATCCCCTTTAAAGGTAAGCCATTAGCAGTACCCTGAACCCTTAAAGGACAGCACCTTTAGCTCGGGGATTTCAAGCTCGGGGGGAGGGGGGGGCAGCACGAGGGTACAGGAAGTTGGAGGATGGTTCGGGGTTTGGGGTTCAGGGTTTAGGGTTGAGGGTTTAAGGGTTCAGGTTTCAAGGTTTAGGCCTCAGGGATTTCGGATTGACGGTTCAGGGCTTAGGGGTTTTGATTTCTGGGATTTGGGGTTTAGGTTTCAGGTCATTGGGTTGAGGATTCAAGTTTCGAGGTGGTCTTATGACGCGGGGATGTTGCGCATATTTTCATGAAAGTATCTGCCCCCCAACACGTCCTATCTATTGGGAAACGTGGACCCTCGGGGTGAACTTGCGCCTAAACCCTTGAACCTAAACCCTAAACCCTACCTACACCCCAAGAGTATGTAGAACAATGGCCTTTTGGGCTATATTTAGAGGTTTGGGGCTATTATTTTACCTACTTTTGGGGTCCAGGTAAGCCTAATCTTCAGTCAGAGCCAACTTAGCCTGCGTGGGTTGGTTTTTCGCAAGGCACATTTGAGCTTGGGAACCCTCCCTAGAGTTTGGGTCTCCATCGATATAGGGGTGTCCAAAGATTAAAGAGATGGCGTGCGGTTTTGGGAACCACTATGTAACCCTAAACTCTAAACCCTAAAGCCTCTAGAATCAGGACCACTTACTTTTCTGGGCCTTTCCGTAGCTGAGCTGTTCGAGAAAAACTTCCTGCGGCCGCGCTTGCAGCCCGCACACGAACTTCCGACAAGTCTGGGCCTCGGATCTTGATGGTTTAGGGTTTAGGGTTTGGGGTTTGGGGGTTTGGGAGTTTAGGGGTTCAGGGGTTTAGGATTTAGGGCCCCAGAGCTGAAAGGTCAGACTCCAAGGCTTCTAGGATCCCAGATGACTATAATTAGTCGTCCACCGTTCCAAGTTAGATAGGGGCAATCTGATTTTTTTGCGGAATGAGGCACCCCCTCTGTGGTCTCTACGTTGGTGTGGCTTAGAGTAGCTTGAGTTTGCATTAGCGTGACGTCCATGTTTGGATATGCCCATTCCAAGGGGGCTCTCCGAAAGGATTGCATAGAACCTAACGGCCCAAGACCTACATAACACGTACTCAAGTATTGGGTACACGGACCCTGGGGGCCCTAAACCCTGAATCCTATATACCCCGTTAAAGGGACCTGGGTACATCATGATATCATGGGCCCTTAGGAAGAGGCCCATGGTGGCTAAAAGCCAGGGGATGAATACCTCCAAAACCTCTCAATTACAGCTTTCTTGAGTACAAGGGACCCACAAGCCCCGAAGTATACAACCCGAAACCCTAAAACTTAAATCATTAGATCCTAAATCCCAAACCCATATGTTTGGAGCTTTCAGGTTTACGCGTTTGAGAGCCAAGGATGTAATGACGACGATGCCAGACCGGTTTAAGTCACCCCCTCAATGGGGCTGTAGGGAAGATATAACACAGGAATGTATAGGGTTTTGTCACCATCTAGGGGTCAGGGGTTAGGATTTAGGCCTTTGTAAGGGTGTATAGGACTTTGATTGGCTGTACCCAGCTAAGATTCCATCGTTGATTTTCCGGACAAGGGGCGGTAGCTGACGTGGCCTTTGCAAAGGGGACCTGCTCAGGGATTTCTAGCATGAGCTCGGGCATCGGGCAATGCAATGGATAACTTTGGGCAGCTCAATTTCAAAGAGTTCATGGCTGAAGCTTAAGCCCTGTAGACCCCAAGCCTTAAGTTATTGATTCAGCATGAATTTGGCTTCAGGGGTAAGCCTAAGCGTGTTCTGTTGTTAGTTGTCTCAGAATGCTGTAATTTGTGGCGTTTCATCCGCAGTCCTGCATTGTCAGGGACAGAGGCGCAAAGCGCTTAGCCTCAATGCCTGCAACTTTGCAACGTCCTAAACCCCTAAACCCTAACCCCCTCCCTAAAACCCCGAAACCCTATGTCAAGCGGCTCGTCCATGTTGACGATGTATCTGGAAGTTCCCCCCGCCCCCCGCACCCCCACCGCCCTCGCACGCCCCTCCGGAACCAGCCCCCGCACCCCCCGCCCCGCACCCCCAGGCTTCTGAGATCTGTGTGACCACCAAGCCGGGAAGGCATTTCAGCAACTCCTGGTCTTCACCTCGTGGGCAGAGATCGCCAAGAACACCAGCAACCATCTTTGGAACCAGTTTCTACACCTGAGCCGGCATTAGCAGCGCGTGTGAGCTTCTCCAGGTTTTCAGCTCGTTCCTCGGCGGTCAGACGTACGGGCGCGATTCGACGACCTGACAAAAGACGTCACTCCGGAACGCGAAGCCCTTGAGGGGCGAAGCCGTTGGCGCCAAACCCTAAAACACTCATACTCAGAATGGATCACAGAAGGCCATATACCCCCAGCCCTCACAGCTTGGACCCCAAAGCCGTCTTAGAGCCTAGGGCTAAGGGCCAGACCCCCACGCGTTTAGGGCTTGGGATGAAGGAACCTTTATCAAGAATATTGGGGGGTTTCCCAAAAGTAGTGGTACCTTTTTGGGGTCCCCATATTAAGGGTTATAGTATATTGCAGTCTATATTGGGGTCCCCTTATTTTGGGAAACTACCATATGAAAGCACCCATCACCGGACCCGCAAACCCTAAACCCTACCTTAAATTGAAAAGTAGGTGGGGTTTAGGGGTTTACCATAAATCCTAATCCCTAAGTCCTAAACCCTAAACCTAAAGATTCCGCCACCAAGGCGATTATGAAGCTCCTACACTGTCCCAGCATCCCAGTTTCCGTTATCTTTTCCCATTTGATGACCATTGTTGGGGAGCCCTTAGCCGTAAACCCAAACCCCTCAAGCCCGGGCAAATATGAATTGTCTAGAGCAAAAGCAAAACGAATCACTCACACAAAGCTTGCTCAAAACTCGCGCGACCTGAACCCGAAATCCTGAACCCCTAAACCACTGAGCTCCCATGCCCTTGATATACCCTGAACCCTAAATCCCCCTAAACTGTAAACCCTACACAGTATATACAATCCCAAAAAGACACAAGCGTAATCCCAGACCCCCTAAAGGATCCAAAAAGGAACCTCCCAATAATCCCCTGGTTTGCCCAATGTAGTAATGGGGTCATTGCTGGGGGTTCCATTTTTTGGATCCTACACCCTAAACCCTAAACTAAATACCCTAAACCCTAAAACTCGATTCAGTTCCTTAGCAGCAACCCAGGTAAGGCTACCTTCAGTCATGAGCAGCTTCAACTTTCTGGACGATGAGGTGAGCGAGGTGGACGTGCTCAGGGGGAAATAGGGTTTAGGGTTTAGGGTTTATCGGGTTACACTCCTCGAAACTAACATGAAAACCCAAAAAGGGCCCTATAAAGACTACAGTCCTTCTAAACGGGGACTATATGGGTTTCCATGTTAGTTTGGGGGAGTGTATAGGGTTTGTGGGGCTTATAGGAGTTGAAGGATTTATAGGGTATAAAGGGTCTATAGGGTTTACAGGGTTCAGGGTAAGGTTTCGGGTTTAGGGCTTAAGGTTTAGGGTTTAAGGTGCCAGATAGCAGGATTTAGGGTTCAGGGTTTAGGGTTTGGGATGTAAAGTGCAGGGTTTAGGGATATAAATTTGCTCTCTTTTTTGTAATAAGTATGACACGATCCCCAGTGTCTAGGGACCATGATCCCGATGCGCCCCGCCCCCTAAATCCAAACCCTATGCCTTTCATGTGAGGTGTCGAGCCTCAGAGTCAGAGCATCAGTGTTTGGATTTCAGACTTGGGGTGCCATAGGGGTATAGACCTCATGTTGCAGTATAGTCTAAACTCCTTAGGGGGAAATTAAATATACAGGATCATATAGGGGAGTATCATAGGGCTTGTTAGCTAGGAGTTTAGATTATGGCTTATATGGATTTTCTTCTTAAGCAAGCCAGAAGCTACATGAGAGTTGCTGAAATAGGCACTCCATGAGGCCTAGCCGGATCCCATCATCCCCTCATAATCTTCAGGTGTCACCAGGTTCCCTATAGCTACTCCTGTGCTGAAACCTCTCAAACGCGTTCAAGCCATTGAAACCTTTCAGCGCCTTGAGGCCATTGATGAAAGTTGGATTGCGGATTGCCTTTCATGTATGAAGTAGTTTTTGTCATTGCTTTGGTAAGTGTCCATATAGGATTCCGCCAGAGTACTGGTCAGTGTTTTTTGTGGGGCAAGCCCTGAATTCAAAGCCCTGATCCCTAAACGCTTTCCATTGGGGGGGAGACCAAGGATCGAAAGCACACCCCAGTGCAGAGCTCGAGTGAAAAGCAGCACAAGGAGACTAACCTGGTATAGGCTCACACTCTACACTGTAGGATTTCGGGTTTAGTTAGGCTTCAGAATCTCATGTTTAGGTTAAGGTTTGGGGTAAGGGGTTTAGGGTTTGGGGTTTAGGGTTCAGGGTTACACCTTGGGCCTGGAGCCACAAACCTGAAATGCTAAGCATGAGCTTGAAACCTGAACCCCTTCTCCACCAGAGCTCAAAGCATTACCATATCATCCCAGCCTTCATTTCATTGTCCATCTCCTGCATAATGTTAGGCACCGACGTAACCCCATAGCCCACTCCTTCAGAACTCCGTTAGAGGGACCATAGCAACACTGCAAAGCATGTCCAGGTGGAGAAAGTGAACAAGGATCTGGCGGCACTGGACCGCGGGCCGCATCCCCAGCCAGATGTTTTCAAGTAATGCCCTCAACCCCTTAATCCTTAAACCATAAACCTAAACAACGCTTCAACCCGATCGGGCTAAGAATCGCTCAGGACTTTTTTGGGCCTCGTTCGGGGACTGGGGGGGGGGTAAGGTTTGGGTAGTATCCAAGCCTAATGATCGGAAGGGCTCCACGGGAGAGTATAGAGCTTACTTGAACCTCTTGATCATTAGGTTCTTAACTTACCATGCCTTCTGCTTGCAGGATAGTCTCCCGGATGTGACTGTGAAATCTGATCTTCAGTTTTGAAGCTTATGATTGTGTTGCTGGTAGGGAGTGCAGGCATGGATCCCAGGAGTAGCCGTTCTATGATCGACAGTACAGGGTTTGGGGGATTAGGGTGTAGGGTTTAGGTTTCAATTGCTTTTCCGTTCCTTCAATCTGTACAAACAACCAGCAGCTTCCAATTTTCCATGTCATTTTCCTTGCCCTTCTCCCAAGAACAACCAGCAAGTTTTGCTACAAACAACACACCTAAACCCAAACAAGGAACATCGAACTACGTCTTGTAATAGTACCCTACCCCCCTAAACCCCAAACCCTAAACCTCAACCTCACCCCCAACCCTTGACCTTACTTGAGCCGAGAACCAGAGTTGAACCAGTTAAATGTAGTAATACAACCTCGCGATAGGTATGTAGTCCTCCAGGAACGAACAGTTTGGGATGCTTTGCAAGGTAGGGCCAACATAAATTATAACCAGGTAGTATCCTCTGGCCGCCCTCTTTTCACTCTAGGTATATATATATATACATATAATGTACACTAGTGCGTCGCAATAGAATCACCTGGTGTGTGTGTGTGTGAAACTTGCAGAGTTTAGTTTGAGGGCCTGAAGCTCTAATGGAAAGAGCACGACAAGAACAATCTATCCTAAACTGGAGCCTACCCGCACTGGAATGATGTCTTTTGAAATGATGAATAACCTCTCTAGTTTAAGGGCAAGTTCCATTTGTTCATATTTCTATGTCGATTCTATGCCCAAAGCCCAAACCCTGGACCCCAAGCCCTTAAACCTAAGCAGCTCTCAGCAGAAATTTCAAACTTCCAACGACCCCAAACCCATAAACCTGCCCTTAAGCCCTAAACCCCTACATCCCCAAATGCCCTAAAACCCTCATGCAGTATGCGGGCGAAAGGATCCGGCCCCCACTCCGCCCGCTTACTGGTGCTTAAGCGTAAAGGGAGCGGATCCCTATAATCGTCCTCATATGAGCTATAGTCTAAACTGCTTAAAGGGGGTTATATAGGGGATGATATAGGGGGACTGTTATAGGGGTCATTAAAGCGGATACTAGGAGTTCAGACTATGGCTCATATCATCCCCCCCCCCCAGACATATACCACCGTTATGGTACCTAGTGCGCGCCTCTTAGGCCGAAACCAAAACACCCCAAAGTTGTGCTTCTTGTTCCTTACCGAAACCCTAAAGTATGTAAATTAATAGCCCTACACCTATAGTAACAGCCATAAGGGCCATAATTTTACATACTTCTGGGGTCCAGGTAGACCCTAAACCCTAAACCCTCCCAACTATCCGGTCCAGAGCTCGCAGCTTTCATTTTCTCAATTCCCAAAGTCCCCTTAGGTTAAGCTCTTTGCCCCAACTGGGTTGAGGGGTTCTAGTCCCCCTTAAGTAGATAGAATATAGCTTTGGGTATATTGTAATAAGATCCCCATATACCCCATATTCTAAGTATCTACTTAAGGGGGCCCTAAACCCTACACCCTAAACCCTAAACCCCAAATTGTAGTTTCCATCTTCTTTTCCATTATCCCTAAAGAATCCCAATAGAACCCCAATATATTGTAGTAGTTTCCATTGGCTTTAGGATTTCGGGCCTTGTCCCGGCTACACCCAGAAGCCCCCTTGCCAGGGCAAAGAAGACGCCTCCCGCTCAATGGAGCGCTGCGCGCACGAAGAGCACCTTTGAGGCGAACCCAAACCGTCATCGTCCTCCTGGTGCTTAGGATGGCATGGGGGAATGGATTATAGGGACTATTATTGGGGATTATAGAGGGATTACTGTAGGGATCCATTCCCCCACTCCCTACTAAGCACCTGGGAGTAGTTTAGGGGCCATAAGTGGTAGGGACTTGGGTTTAGGATTTAGGGTTGAGGGCTTGGAGGTCTAGGGCTTCAGGGTGTAGGATTTAGGGTTTTCAGGGTTCCAGGGTTCAGGGCCAGGGCTCGGGTTTTGGATTTCGGGTTTGGGATCGACCTAAGTCCCCAATACAAGTAGCAGAAAGGCCTGAAACCATTTGGAAAGGCCAAGAAAGCGTTGTTTCGTGGTTGCTAGGCTTTAGTTAGGGTTTGGGTCGTGTAGGTTTACCTTAGGTTTTACGGTTTAAGGTTTGGGACGAAGGTTTACAGTTCATGGCGCAGGTAAAGTAAGTGGGGGAAGGGAAAAGAACATGGAACCCACTATAGGGTTAAGGGTTGAAAGCTGTACCTAAGGGTTTCCCCACAATCTGCATCTTCTAGGGCTCTGTAATTATGCCCCAGGGCACTGGAGATTCCAAGCACGATTAGCATTCAACTACCTTAAGCCTGTGTGCAAACAGGAATCCTATATTGCATCAATCCAACCCAAGGTCCTGAACACAAACGCTTAATTTGAGGGTCTAGGGTTTAGGGTTAATCACACCCAGAAAAACTCTAGGCCGGCAAGCGTCAAGTTTTTATTGCGGCTGCCAGGCTCCCGCGTAAATTGTTTCAGGAAGGCTATAAGTCCTCCTTGGAGGGCATTGGTGTAAAGCACTTCAAGAGTTGGACTCCCGAAGCAACACACCAAATTCTCTTCCCTGAACTGCCCAGAGCCCAATATCACCTATTTTGTGGTGAAGCCACTGCACCCCAAACTTACCGTTGCTAAACTCCCTAGATCCGAAACTCCCTACATGTTTCCTGGACCCTGCATTTTTTCTGAATGGGCAGAGAAGCGCCGGAACCCGCAACCCTACACATCTTGAACCTGCCTACGCCTCAGTCCTAACCTATTCAGATTGCCCGCTACAAGCCGCCAAGCATTCCAGATCCCAACAAAAAACATTCTGCCCCCCAAAACACCAACAAAACTCCCTGAGCCTGAGCCCCAAAACCCAGACCCCAAACCCTCCAACCCTAAAAACCTCAAACCCCAATACCGAAGGAGCAGAGTGTCCTGGGTGACCGTGCAGCCGCCCAGAGTGGCGGAGGCGGAGGTGGCGGTCCCTCGCTGCCTTTCCGTATCCGCCGGGGGCTCTTGAAAAAAGGGGATTCGGGCTTGGCGATTTTGGATGAGTGTGTTTGGGCTTAGGTTAGCAGAAGGGGCGCAGAGTTCAGGCTCGGGTCTTTTGAGGTCCAGGATTTGGGGGCTTAGGACTTGAGTTGATCTGATGCTTTTCCTGAGAAACTGTTACCCGGATCGACTGGGCACGTGACGTGCTGCGACCTTTACCATAATGACCATCTTATAAACCATCATAGTAGTTTCCATTTTATTTTCCATTATCCCTATATAACCCCCAATATACAAAGTAGTCTCCATTTTCTTCTCCATGATTCCCAAGAGTTTGGTGCGCTGCTGCCTTGCGTGACGGGTTTTGTCCAGGAGATCACCAGGCAGAATGGGCTGTTTGGCTACAACAGCCCATATGAGCTCTATAGTCTAAAATCCTTAAGGGGGGATATATACATATATAGAGAATTATATAGGGGACTATTATAGGGGCTATTAAGGGGGATACTAGGAGTTTAGACAATGGCCCATATGACAGCAGGGAGGAGGCCTTCCCAGCGTTCCTAGCATATGCCAAGACCACTGATGTGATCGACTGTTTCAATAACATGGTCGGTGGCTTGAGATTGATACAACGCAAAGATTCCCCATCATCTCTTTACAGCTTCACAAATCCCGAGAGTCCCCGCCCGGTCTGGGCTACCCATCATTTTTAAAGAGGCCTTCATATGGAATGTAGCGAGCCTCCCACTCCAATTTACGGAACTTCAGCTGAGCACGTAGTAAGTACTTCCGCTTCCGATTTATGGAAACTTAAGAACTCTCTCGACGAATCGGCAAGAATCCAACGTTGAAACGCTTCTGACGCAACATGTGTGTTCTAAGCCCCCGTCGCTCATGCAACGTTTACCAAACTCTCACCCTCTGAAACACATGAAGCACTTTGGCTAAACTTCTGAACCCCCTGTCAGGATCTTGTCTTCAATGTTCGATGCCTTTCTCAATCTGTCTAAATCCTCAACACTCCACATCTCGCTAGAAAGCGAGAGGGAAGGGTCTATAAGGCATGTTGGTCCAGGCTTGAATCCCCAAAGCTAAAGTGTTCTATCTGGTCGGCCTTTGTCCCCTTATTGGCAGCTTTAAGTCCCTTACAAAACGAGTTCTTACTGAAGACGGAGCAGGCCCTATTCCTATAGTAAGTTGTTGGATTATTTGGATAGAAAAACCCAAAGCCTTACACCCTAAACCCTGTGTTATTGGGCACCCTATCCCTAGCCAGGAAGATACATTACATTGTACTAGGATCCCCTGAACCTAAACCCTCTAATCCCTACTCAGATGTCAGGAGGATTCCTTAATTCAAGCACATTCGGCTATTCGGGTAGCGAATGGCGCAGGGTCCGGCCAGAAGCCCCCATGGTTTCGGGTATGGGTTTAGTGCGTAGGGCACAAAGATTCAGGGCTTAGGGCTGCCTCACAGGGCTCCAGAGAGCCCCAGATTAAGAAGCCTCTGGCCAAGCCCGAGCCAACGCTGAAGCAGAACCGTGGAAGCAGCAAGATTGTGCGCGAGGTGGATGAGATTTGGTGGGACAACCTCTTCCAGAAGGCGATGTGGAGGACGATCGATGGCGTGGACTTGTCCTCAGCTCCCTCTGTCAAGGATGGTGAGGTTGTCGTTGTCTTCGGCGAGAGTGGCGAAGATGATTTGCGTCACACATGGCGAGTGCGGCCTCTCTGCCGCTTACTCCGAACATGGCCAACATATTGGCTACCATGCCGGGCACCAGCTCGGAGGCACCGCGGTCCGGAAAGGATCACTGGTTCCAGGGTTAGGCTTCATGCCCCACGGGTGTTGCAGGCTTCGGCCTAAACCTGCTAACTTGTAGTCTCTGCAGCAAAGCCAAATCCGCTCGTGTCCCAGACCCGGGGAAGAGGTCGCTACGCATGACCTCCTATCTCTGGAGAGGAAACGGTGGTTCCAGCAGCTGAGACGTCTTCAGTCTCGCAGCCACGCAGCCCAGGCTGCCAGCACCTCTCCAGCCGCCATTGAGCACAGGGTTGTTCTCTGGGGCTCCATCGTTAAGGCTAAGGGTTTTAATGGGGGTTTCTTGAGTTGGTGGCTGTACAATCTCTTCAGAGGCGTCATAAACCCAGTACCACCTAAAATCCAGACACTGAAGCCCTCAAGCCAAGATTCTTCCTCCAAGGCAGTAGATCCTAAACGCCTGACCTCTACTCCCAACCCTGGACCATAAGATCTCAAATATGAAGCCTCTAGCTGTGCCTGAGCATATACCCTAAGCACTAAACCCTAAATCTCCAAAGGCCACAACCCTGAATCCCTGCAGCTACGTGATTGTTGAATTTGTTTTTCAAGTGTTAATATTTTGTTGAGCTAAACCCCTAATAAGGAACACATAGTTGCTTACTGCACTTGAAGTCCTAAATCTTTAGCCCTACGAAGCCCTGCATTCAAAATCCAAAGCCTTAATCCTATGGCCTCCATAAACCCTGCATCATAAACTCAAAGCCATAAATCCCAAACCCTCAACCCAAACCCTAAACCCCTGAACCCCTCAAGCCCAAACCCAAAACTCTAAGACCCTAAACCTTAAAATCCTAAACCATAATCTCTCGAATCCTAAGCCCTAAACCCCTACACCCTAATCCCTAAACCTTAAACCACTAAACACCTAAACCCCTCAACTACTAAACCTTAAACCCTGAACCCTTGAAGCCCCCAAAGCAAAGGCGAGGTGAAACTCTTCCCTCGGTCCATTGGCGCAGAGCCCGTCTTCAGCGTTGCAAAGCCGCGGGGCCCAGGTTTAGGGTTTAGGGTTTAGGGGTTTAGGGTTTAGGGTTTAACGGTTCGGAATTTAGGGTTTAGGGTTTAAAATTTGGGCTAGGGTTTACGTTTCAGGGTTCAGGCTGGGCTTAGCTTTCAGTAGCTTCGGCATGCGCGGAATGAATGGAGACTTGTGGAGTATGGCAGGGTGTCGCAAGGCGCGTCATTGTATTAATGAGCCTGCTTCAGGGCCCTAAACCCAAAATAGACCTAAACCATAAACCCTAAACCCTAAGTAGACCTAAACCCTTAACCCCCTAGACCCTAAACCCTAAGTAGACCTAAAAAGCCATAGTTCCAACTGTTTCTTAAACTTGGGGCAGTGGGAGACGGTGGGCTGCTTTCCATGGTGCACTTGTCTTGGAGCGTTTTCTGTGATACAGAGCCCAAAGTATCCCTTCTTCTTTGGGTTTAGGTTTCAGGGTTTAGGGGTTTAGGGGTTAGGGGTTTAGGGATTAGGCAGACACTTTCAACGAACTCCCACATGGGAGGAGTTTCTCAAAATAGAAGCCTCCTTGAGGAACGAAGATCATGAGGGTCCCGCTACAGGAATATTGGGGCCACAACCATATTATCCTGGCCCAAGGGCAAGTTCAGAGAGTTAGGCATGCTTCTGCAGTTTTGGGAGCCTAGCGGTTTAGGCTTTAAGGTTTAAGGTTTAGGGTTTAGGGTTTAAGGTTTAGGGTTGAGGGTTTAAGGTTCAAGGTTTAGGGAAGATGGCATGTCTCCTGCTCCTGCACCTCAGCCTGGGGCGTAACCTCCGGCTTCTAGACCCTAAGCCCGCAATCCCAAACACTACAACTCTAAGGGTCCAAGGACCCAGATAATAGGGTTTTAGGGCCCAAAGACCACGAATATTCTAGTATTTGAGCCCTAAAACCCTATTATTTGGGTCCTTGGACCCTCAGACCAACCGAATCCTTAAACGTAACCCTTAGACCCTACCAACTCCTAAGCCCTTAAACCTAACCCTAAACCCCAAGCCCAAGGCCGCGTGTACTCGACTCCTGAGAGACTCTACGCGTCAGCAGAAGAACTGCTGCTTCAGATCTCAAAAGCTTTGTTTTCGGACTAGAGTTTACGGTTCAGGGATTGGGGTTTAGAGATTAATGCTTAAAGGTCAGTGTTTTCGGATTAGAGTTTAGGGATTACGGTTCAAGATCTAGGGGTTAGAATTTAGGGAAGAGGGTTTAGGGGTTAGGGTTCAGGATCTAGGGTTATAGAGTTTAGGGATATCGGTTTAGGGATTAGGGTTTAGGGGTTAGGATTTGGGGGCTAGGGCTTATGAGGGTTGGGGGGCAAGGATTAGGTTCTGGGGCATAGGGTTCGTTTGCCATCCCTTGCCCCTAAGATAACTAAGACTATCACACGCTTACACTAAATATCCTTACTTCAGTAAATTTTGGGTACCGTCGTATATTCATAACATTTCCTGTTAACCCTAAACCCTAAAACCCTAAACCCAACCCGCATTCCGACGGTAGGACAGAACCAGGCCTCGGACGACGCATTTACCCAGAAGTCTTACTTGCTAGGGTGTCGGGGTTTAGGGTTAAGGATTTTGGGGTTGAAGGGTTGAGGGCTTAGGATTTAGTGTTCAGGGTTTTAGGGTTTAGGGCTTTAGGGGGGTTGCAGGTTGTTTTGGACAGAGATCAGGGCGCACTTTTTTTTGCTGCTAGCATGCCTTCTTCCATGGCCGGATACAGACCTTGCCACAGAAGAGTGTGGGCTTCAAAGAGGGTTGTGTCATCTTGCCAGTCTTTACGGATATTGATATGGGTGGTTGTCAGAATCATGGTCCCTTTTTGGGGTACCCTAAATATTCGGTGCCGAATTATAATCCGGATCCAAAAAGGGACCCTAATTTTGACAACCACCCATATTAAGTTAGACCCCTAAATCCTAAACCCTGAACCCTAAACTTTTGCTTTACAGATCCTTCATGAACCTTAGGATGCTAACATACCCTCATTCGCTTAGTATAGGGTACTTGAGCTCAAGCAGGATGTTTAGTCTTAACAGCAGGTACTTACCAGACATATGGCCAGCCTTTTTTCTCTTAGTATCATGAAGATCTACATTTATAAGGGAGCTTTCGTTTTCCCAACTCCTATAGTAAGGCTGAACCTGGCCTTTTGCTTTGGCTATGGCAGCCGAAATCGGCATCTGTAGGGTTTAGGGGATCATAGGCTTCAGTACTTTAGCTGTGTCCCCAAGATCAAGACCAATGATCGTTTCCTGCCTGAAGGATGACTTGAACTTGTTGGTATACCATATTACTATATTACTATATTACCATATTACATCGTTCTTGCTCACGTAGTGGAATGATGACTGTGATGCTTTTAGTATGGCAGTTGGCAGGTGTCCGCTTCAGCACGTTTCCAAAAACGGTTGGAAGATTGTAAAGCCTTGCTGTGAGCACGAGTTCCCTATTCCATAATCCCCCAAACCATAAATCCGATCCCTGACCGTCACACCCTTGGAACCCTAAACCCTGAGCTCCGAAGTACATCAGCAGTTCTGTTTGCAAGCCCCAAGTTCATCCTACACCCCAATATAACCCCAATATAACCTCAACATAACCCCTAAACCCCTAAACCCCCATGTGATCATCGAAGCACTAAGCCCTGTATAAACGCTTACCTGGAGGCTCTGTTGACTTTTCTTGAGGCACTACGTTTTTGAATGTTGACTTGTATATATTTAATATAGGGGTTATATAGGGGATAATGGAAAAGAAAATGGAAACTACTATAATATATTGGGGTAATATTAGGGTTATAGTAGGGTTATATTTGACTTGTATATATTTGGCCTTATAAAGTCTAGAAACAGTTCAGTACCTATATTGGGATGTGTGGAGCCTCAGGGTTAGTAAGTCTGTTTCCCAACAAGGGTTATGGGACTTATAGTATGGGTCGTTGGAATTTTAGGTAGGCTTACTAAGTCAAAAGATCATTCAAGTACCCCCACCCCCCAAGCTCCACCCGCGGACCTTGGATGTCTCGCTTTTGGGGGAAATACTCTACGGTTGATCTTAAAAAATTCTGCATGACCCCAAGTTCCCAAACCTTGGGCATTCCAAAGCGAGAAATAGGGGACAACAAGGATTGTAGGTTTTCTGAAAACGAGGGTCCCCTTGTGGGGGCTTCTATGATAAGGAGTACGGTATATTGTACTAGAGTCTACATTGGGACATCCCATGTATGGAGTGTCCTGATGTATTCTGGGGTGTCCTGAGAATTCGTCTAGATTTCTGTTTATACCGCCAATGAACAACAAACCAACTACCAGACATCCAGAGTCCATTTGGGGGCTTCAAGAGTCCGGAGGTTTGTCTCCAGATTCGTATAGCAAGGACCAAGCAAGTTGGGAGTAAGAAAGCGCACTGTTGCTTCCGGGAACGTGCATATGCAGGTAATTTTGATTGCATACCTTCTACAAGGCCATATAGGCATTATGTAATTATGTATGTTACAAAAGTGAGAGACGCCCACACCGTGCATCCAGATATGAGATCTTGGCCCCCCGCTGCACAAAGACAAAAGGTGCGGTTCAAACCCAAAACTTGTGAGACACAAGCTGGGTTGCGGTTGATAAACGTGAGTTACCATGATGAAGAACCCATCTTCTTCATAGTATATGCATCTATGTATCGGTATATGTCGGTGTTATGGTAGCATACTATAAGTTTGGTAGCCTAAACTCCAAACCCTAACAGCAACGCCGACTGAACCAGTATACAGCCATCGGCGGACCTACGATGAATGCAAGCTTGGTTCAAGGGTACAGGTTGACGATTCAATGTTAGGGTGTAGGGATTAGGGTATGGTCCGGGGCGGGGTATACAAGCAGCCCAAGCCAGTCTCATGTTCGGGCCTTGTCCTTGTCCCCTGCTGTTATAAGTCTTTGGACTCTTTGGATCCCTGCGGTTCCGATTGTTTTGGAGTTTGGATCACTGCCTGCAGTGCATCTGGAAGTTGCCATTGCCCCAACTAAAGGGTTGTCAAGTTGTCAAGACATGATTGCTTGGAATGTCAGGAGGGCTTAGTAACTTAGTAAGTATATGTACAACTGGTTGGGGTGGCGAAAAATCCCCGTCTTGACCATATCGAAGTTGCAAGTCATGGAGCTCGAGCTCGAGTACCCAAAAAGTAGCATGGTTTACTCAAAAGCGAAACGGGTTTCGGGTTTAGGGACTACTGTCTCTTGTGAGAGGTGTCTTCATGGGCTTCCATGTTAGATTCAGGGAGAGTTGAAGTTAGATAAGCTCTAAACCCTAAACCCTATAAACCCTAAACCCTAAACCCCTAAACCCTAATCCCCAGACCCCATGGCATGGTCATGGAAGAGATATCATTTGCCACCGTAAGAGAAGAGTGCTTCATGAGCTGAAGTAACCCCCAAGGGTCAAAGTACTGAAATAACAGGGGCATCAGGTCCCAAATACCATTCAGACTGTTGATGCATGAAATCTTGCACCACCTAGGGGCCCTAAACTACTCTATTTCCTAGCACTTTAGGGACTTAAGGTGGTGCAAGATTTCCTCCATCAACAGGATTGCAGTATTTGTGACCTGAAATTTCTAATTTTGGAGTACCTGGACCTTCGGGGTGAGCATCCCTGGTTCAACCTTAAGCCCTAAAGCCTAAACCTTAAACCCCAAACCCTAAGCCCTAAACCCCAAAAGCAGGTAAAACAATAGCCCAAAACCCCTAAAAATGGCCCAAAAGGCCATTATTCTACATACTGTTGGGGTGTAGGTAAACCTTAAACCCCACACCCTAAGCCCTAAACCTTAAGCCCTGAACTCGCTGGTTGTCCTCTCCCGGCAATATAACATCCGAGGCGAGCAATGCACTTAGATCCAAGTGTGAGCTCTGAGCCTCGGGGGTTAAGGGTTTAGGGTTTAGGGTTTACCATAATGGGTATATATAGTAAATAATAGGGTTTCCCCAATATAGTAACTTAATTTTAAGTTCCTTAACAGCAACCCAGTTGAAGGTCTAAACTTGTTGATTTGCCTGTATCCCCGATTACAAGCTGTTTTCGTGGCTTGCACCTACTAGTTAGGGGGTTCTTACTACCAACCTGTAGGTGTTTAGTTATGGTATTTGGTTACCGGTAGGTTCTACAGTTTCATCCTGCAGCTGTAAGTCTTGAATCAATGGCCCTTGACTTCTTCATGCGCAGTTGGGATGGGGGGTGGGTTATGTATGGGGACTCTTATAAGGGTGATTCTGGCGGACGATCTTGGCGCCACTACAGGAATTCGTTCGCCTTTCGAAACTAAGCATGGGTAGGGTTTCCCAGCCGGCAACATCCAGAGACCCAATAACCCTTCGATTATTAGGGTTTCGGGTTTAGGGGGGTCTCTTTGCGAAGTGCTCAAAGCTACATCAGACAATTCTCAACATGTGGGTCAAGTTTCACTTGGGGAGGTGCTTGACTTAGTATGATGCAGGTCCCCACATGTCATGCTCCTGTCATACGGATCCCCATGCCATTTCCTTCTTGCGACAGCAACAAGTTCGTCAACCTCGCGTTTGTTAAGCATTGTCCTAAGAACATATCATAAAATGCCCCCCCCCCCCCGGATGATGAGATCCCCCACCAGCATAAGTTTGCAACAGCACAACAATAGCACTATTATATATTCGGGGAAGCCCTTTCTTTGGTGGGTTGGGTGCAAGTGATGATTGTTTGGGGGGTACCCTAACCCACCCCCTCTAAACCCTAGGTTGCTGTTTCATCCACGAAGATGCCAGAGCCAGCAAGAGCCATTGGAATTTTGTGGCGCTATTTGAAGAAGGAAGCGCTAACAATGCAAGTCTAGCAGGCTTCCAAAAAGAGTTAAGAGATCCCATAAACTCTGACCAAGTGTCTTCTAGACAAGAAACTCGTCTTTGCTGGGCGGTTCATGTAAAGGGGATACCTTAGGCAATTCGGGGAATGCTCACGCAACTCCAACAACATTTCATTCCCAGAGCACTCAGCCACCAAGCGCTTGAAGCCCAGCCCCAAATTGCTTGGGTGTGGGGCTTGATTGGGTTTGGGGTTTCTAGTCCCCGTGAAGCAGATAGAATAATTATGGAAGTCCCCCAAACCATAATCAGATTCCCATATACCCTATATTCTACCTACATAAAGTTGGAGTATGGCCTCAAATCTTCGACCTTAGGCTTGAAATGCCGGACATCTGCCGACAATGTTTCAGGTCTCAAGCATCCTGCTGAGAAGTGCAGATGATCTGTTCCTGTACACCAAACATCCATTCCATGGAAGAACCTTCTAAGCTACAGTTTATCCTCCTGGCTGCTTTGAGAACTGCCTGCCTTTAGATCGCCTTTGAAGACGTCACGTACCCGTGGGCGTCATGAGCAGCTTCAACTTCCTGGATGACGAGGTGAGCGAGGCCGCAGGGCCGCTGGAGTTTGTTTAGGGTTGTAGGGGCTTAGGGTTTTAGGGGTTTAGGGGTTTTAGGGGTTTTCGGGCTTTAGGGTTTAGGGTTTTCGGGCTTTAGGGTTAAGGTCGCAGGGTTTTAGGGTTTTAGGGTTTTAGGGTTTTCGGGTTAAGGGTTAAGGGGCTTTAGGGGTTTTAGGGTTTAGGGCTTAGGGTTTTAGGGTTTAGGGTTTTAGGGCTTAGGGCTACCCTCCCAATAATGGAGAATCAAGTGGACAAGAAAATTTTAAAATGGAAATGACATGGAAACTGGGGGTACATAGAGGTTTATTGTGGTTAGCTGGGACTGAAGGAATGGCAAAAAACACAAACTACTACAATGGGGTATATATGGACTACTGTAAGGATCCACACCTGCATTCCTAGCTAACCAAAGGTAGGTAGTGGGTTGGGCTTAGGCTTGATGAGTTGCTTTATAGCAAAGGGCTTGGGACTCACGCGTTTAGGGTGTTCAAGAAAAGTGCAGTGACCCTAGGGGTCTAGTATGGGAGGCATCGCCAAGTTGCACACACGCTGTTTCTGACCTTCAGCGCTAAACGCCGCGTCAAAAGTAGGTAAGATAACGGCCCCAAACCCATAGAAATTATCCAAGAGGCCGTGCCCCAAACCCTACATACTTTGGAGGTCGAGGTGGTTCTGATACATTTTTCGGGGTTCCGTGGGATCCATGCACCCATTGAACGAGTTTTGGTTTTAACAGGCTTCCCGAATGTGAACAATTACGATGGATAATGATGGATACTAAAAATCCGCCATGACCGTAAGCCCCCCAAAAGCCCTGCACATACCCCAACCCCAATACATACCCTATTATACTATAGTAGTTTCCATTTTCTTTTCCATGATCCGTATAAAACCCCTATTTACTATATAGTAGTTTCCATGTTATTTTCCATTGTCCTTATATAACACCTTCATCCCTCTGAAGCACCTAGGAGGTCCTAAGGACAGCGGGAAGACAAACGTGTTTACCCACGTCCTCAATTTCGTCTAGATTCCCCCAAACCTACGAAAGATTACCGTCCCTTGATAGGGGGACCATATGGGCTTCCGTGTATGTTTGAGGTAGGGTTCAGGGTTTGCAGAGTGCAGAAGTGCAGAGCGTTTGAAGGGGGTGTAGTGCTTGGGAATTATCGGACTTGCAGGTTTTCTTGGCTTTTTTATTACAAAATTTAACATAATACCTCAGCTTTACAACCTTAAGGCTGCGATTCAAGGTTTTAGGGTTTTAGTCACGCCTTCCGCAGGTAATGGGCCATACCCCTAAACCCATAAACCCTTATAAGCCTTAATCCTCAAACCTCATCTCTCTACCGGACAACTTGATGGGACCGACGACCGCAGCGACAGCGTTGGCGATCAAGGGGCTTAGACATTTGGTTGAGGGGTTTAGGGTTCAAGGTTTCGGGTTTAGGGTTTAGGGATGAAGGTGTTTAGGGTTCTAGGTTAAGGGGTTCGGGTGCAAGGCCTTATCAGTCCATACAAAGTGGATTGCGATCAGATTCTCACCATGAACCAGTCCAGTTGCCAGCATCAGTAGCTGTGGGGTGGGTGACACTGAACAACCTAAATTCCAAACCCCCTAAACCCTAAAACCCTAAACCCTAAAACCCTAAACAACCCTAATACACGATCAACATCCCCAGACTCTAAGTCAGTGCTCGCCCGGCGAGCCCTTTACCATTACGATACGTTCAAGGTTGTAATGCCATCCCCCCCCCCAAAGGTACCCCCGCAACATGTAACGAGCTATTAAGGAGGATCTTGGCAATATATAGGGCTTCAGAAGGCCTAGGGTTCTAGATCGGGGGGGGCTGCTCTCGCGGGCGTTGTAGTATCGTGACCCTAAACGCTAAGTTCTTATCCCAAATTCTAAGCCCTAAACCTTAAATCCTAAACCCTATAAACCTTGAGTCCTAAACCCTAATCGCCTATAACGATAAAGGTGGAGAAAGTGAACAAGGATCTGGCGGCCTTAGACCGTGGGTCCAGACCCGAGACTTCCTGGGTTCAGGTCTTAGGGATTAGGGTGTAGGATGTGGGGCTTGGGTTTAGGAATTAGGATTTAGGGTTTAGGATTTAGGGCCTAGGATTTAAGATATAGGGTTTAGGATTTAGGATTTGGGGGTTTAGGGTTCCGGGTTTATGTATCCGCATCTAAGGTTCGAAGTGCAGGCCCCTGATATGGTATTTAGAGTCTAGCTGTTTAGGATGTAGGGTCCTTAGCCCTTGTTAGGGTGAGTCTAGGACCCTTAAGGGTACATCTTGGGTGTGCCATACATAATTAGGGATACAAGGATCCTGGGGTTAAGGGCCCCTACTAGAGGCCCAATGTTTCATCATTAGGCTGCAGCTACATGAAGTCGTTGTTATTAATCCTGGTATTTGGGGAGTGTATATAGGGCCTAGGGTTCCCTGGGAACATTGGTGAGTGCATAAAGGCGTCCTTCGTAATGATAGTGGTGAGTATATATGGTGTTGCATGTACACCACGAAAAAACCTAATTACTACAGCAGACTTCAACACCAGCACGCGCATATCAAAGGGCTCGGTCTTTGGGTTGGAGGCCTGGCTAGGATTTAGGGTTAGGAGTTGGCTTTTGAGGAACTTCGGCTTTAGCGTGCTAGAGAGCGATTTAGGGCTTAGGGTTTATGTCTTGTCAGGGTCGAGGAGGTCTAGGACTTAGGTGTTTGTCCCTTCCGCCCTGCCAACTCCGCGCCCACTGCGCGTCCTGCCCTGTGTAACTGGAAGCGCAGTGGCTCCAGTGACGGCACTTCCAAGTGCAAGTTGATGGATTGGTATTGATTGGCGCTCTCTCAAGCGACGAAGAAGATGAGAGCCTCCCGAGCCCTTGACACAGACCCTCCGCCAGGGTGGAGTAACACACCTCTCCATGCCACCGGCACTTCATGGTGGCGGCAAAGAAAAGCCAACGTGGTCATGGTGGCCTCCCCCAAGATCCTAAGTTTGAAAGCTTTGGTTTTAGGGTTCTAGGTTTTAGAGGTTTTAGGTTTTAGGGCTTAAGGTTTAGGTTTTAGGGCTTAGGGTTTAGGTTTGAGGGCTTAGGGTTTAGGATTTAGGGCTTAGGGTTGCCCTCAGATTATTGCAGAAGTCAGACATGATATACCTGTAGAGGGAGGGACCTACACTTGACTGCTCCCTGAAC
>CAJNIZ010015447.1:42931-79020 GCA_905231905.1 Symbiodinium pilosum
TTTAGGGTTTACAGGGTTTACGGGCCAACTGTTTTCATTACTCCCACCTCAAGAGGCCCCAGACATGCTGACATGTATCAAGAAATCCTGGATCAACCCAGTTTGGAACCTCGTTTCTTCCACTCTCAACACTCGCAAAAAAAACTAGTCCCCTAAACCCTAAACCCNNACCCTAAACCCTAACCCTGAAACAGCTCACCAGCTTCATTGTTGGGAGTTCCACGCGTTTGGGGTCCTTGTCCGGGAGGCTCATATATCGAGGGCCATGGCATCTTAAGTTTACACACGGGACGCCTAACTACTTGTGTAAATTCCCGCCTTCTTCAGTGAAGGTGCAGTGTAGCGCACCCCTAAACAGTGAACTCTTTACCCCAATCAGCTCCATGAACTCGAGCAAAAAAGCTTGAGGTTTGTTCCAAAGACCCAAGTATTGCGGCTTGAGCTACCCAAAAGCGCAATCCCAGCACCCTGATTCAAAGACAGTTAGTTTAAAACTCTACCCCAAGAAAACTCCTCGAGGCCCGAATCTTCATATAACCTGCAATCCACTTCTTCAAAATCTCCCTTGCATTCGAGAATTCCTCGAGAATTCCCCTGATGTTCATATCGACTCTCGAAATGACACCGCAGCCCCTAGTTAGGGTTTAGGAATTCTGGGGACCATGAATTCTCGCGACATGGCTTTTCTTTTGTCATGCATGTTTTAACATGTCCTTCGCGGTGTACTTCACAGCAAGCATGTTCTCTGTAGCGTGGGTTCAAACCAGCAAACGCATTTTGCAAACCCACCCACCGCTCCCTGGGATTAGCTCAAGCAACGCATTTGCTCAAGCACGCATTGCATGGCAACGCACTAGCAGTTTCACAGTTTCACAGGGGGGTTCAAACGTACTCCTCTGAGTACGCACACTCCAAACAATCCCCAAACCTGCACTTGCGGGGTTGCTGCAGGCTCAGGTTTCGCGCGTAGGAAGCCCTCACTACTTCTAACCCGGGGCATGAACTACAGGGCTCGTCCAGCGCTCAGGGTTTAGAATGTAGGGTTTGGCCCATTTCCTTACTGGAGCTTGGTAGAGAATATGTGAACCTATTATGCAGGAGTTAAATAAGGACAATATTCCCTTCTTCCCTAGGAAGCACGAGTAAGTTGTATGGCATGGGTAAACATGAGCTGCTTATACTATAGGACTTGCCCCTACGGCGCAGCTGGAAGTCGCCCAGCAGGGTTTGGTGCGGAATTTGACTGCTTTGCACTGACAATGTCTTTTTGGCTACTCTGCCCCCAGACCCTATAGAACCTAAACCCTAGCCCGAATCCCTAACATCTTCTGGTGGAAGGAACCCCTTCGATGATGAGGTGTCGGCGGACCTCTTTGCGTCCAAGGCCCCGCGATGGAGGGCAGGTTGAAGAGGGTAGGAGCAGTTTATAGTCCCCTGTAAGTAAATAGAAAATGGGGTGTCTGGGGATCTTTTATAACATACCCAAAGCCAAATTCTATCCACTTAAGGGGGACTTTAGGGTTTAGGGTTCAGGGTCTGGGCTTAGATTGAGGGCTGAGGGGAAGGCCAGGATTGGATGTACTAGCGCATATAACTGCCAACTCCTACAATTCCCTACCTGTTGGGCCCAAATAACATGAATAGCAAATACTATTAATGTTATAGTATTTGGGCTCTAGAACCCTATTATTTGGGTCCTTGGACCCGTAGCGTAGGGTACCTCACATCAACCTTAGCCCGGTATTTGTAAATATTTCGGCCTCTATAGTAGGGTGTCAGGGCCTGGGTTTAAGGAACGGACTAGGCTCTGTGTCAGGGTAGTCTTCGGGTGTTCTTGCAGGGGGTGCATGGAACTCCTAAAATGAGCTATATATGTAGGGTCGATGTTTTTCTTGTCTTTTTGTCTGCTTTTGGTTGTTTGTGATTCTCATTGCTGAGAGTCCACGGTCGACTGCTCTAAGGAATCTTGTAATATGGGGTGATATAGGGTTATATAGGGATTACATTATGGAGTTTATATAGGGTAATATAGGAATTAGAGAGGGCTATATTGGGTTTATATAGGGTAATGTTGTGTTTATATAAGGTAATATAGGGTAATGTCGGTTTATTACTTGGGCTGTTGGATGATGCGGAGGCAACTCTAAACCCTCAACCCTAAACCCTAAACCCTTGAATCCCTAAACCCTAAACCCTAAAGCCTAAACCCTTAAATCCCTAAATCGCAAACGTCATGTGGCCTCAGCCTGGGGAACTCAGATCCTACAGCGTTGGGCATCTTTTGCTTCATAATTAGGGTGCTTGTCAAAATTATGCTCCCTTTTTGGGTACCCTAAATATTAGATGCCGCATTTTAATAGGGATCCAAAAAAGGACCATAATTTTGACAACCACCCATATGACCCAAAGCCAGATCATTCCTGAATATAAGAGCCGGGATGGGAACATGAGGCTATCCCGCAGTACTGCAGGTCTCTCCACCGTCTATTTGTCATCTCCTTAGAAGGCATAAACACAGGCTTCCCGGACAGAGTAGTGTAGTGTAGTAGCAGCCATGACCCGCTGTACATGAATCGATTGCGGCGATCTTGGGGAGTATGTGGGTACGTTCCATATACTGTCAAGGATGCCAAGTACTCATGTGACAGGGAAGGGTCTTGACTCGTTTATCGGTAATTTCGTGGTACTGGATAACAAAAGGGATGCACATGACAATGAAAACAGAGTATTGGTCTGTGATTCTTGTGCTTGTATTCATATGGTATGCTCCCATATCATACAAAACCACAAATTTACCCGAACGCGTCCCTTTGATCACATATTTGCTGTGTCCCCATCCCAAATACTTGAGACAGCTATTTTAGAATATTCTTCATAAACCATGAGAGGCTTCGAAGGTTTTTCCAGGAAAAGGGCGCCCCAGTGTAGACCGCAATGTGCCGAATTTCACTCCTGGTTGCATGGATTCCGGACACAGCGGCGTCTAACTTTTTGAGCCCTAAACCCTAAACTATGTATTGCATGGAACCCCTTGTGCAATCTCTGCATTCCGTTGACAGCGAACCTGAATTCTTGGACTCTCCCTTCCCATATGGTATGTATTTGGAAAGCAGAAACCGCACCGTTGCAGCGCGGCCGAAGGATGAGTGGATCATCCAAGCGCCTGAGGAAATTATCCAAGAAGCCAAGCGCAGCGTGCAAGGCATGGCATGGGTAGGGGGTTTAGTGTAGAATTTAGGGCTTAGAGTTCAAAGAGGATTTAGGGTGTAGGGTTCAGCTTTAGGTTGTTCAGGGAGGGTTCAAAGTATGTGTCCAGGGTCTCGGGAGTGAATTTTTGGAGGGCTCAGGTGTTTTCATGCTACATTGCAGAAAAATCAGGGAATCATGGAACCAAAAACCTTGAACCCTATAGGACGACTTCCTTTAAACTGCAAGTACGCACTATTTGCGCCAACATTACTAGTGTGTTGCCATTTACGATATTTGTGTCCTGGATGAGTCCATATCAGATCATGGCAAGTGTGAGATCTGGAGGGTTAGGATTTAAGGTTTAGGGTTTAAGGTTTAGGCAGGATTTAAGGTTTAGGGTTTAGGGTTTAAGGTTTAGGGTTTAAGGTTTAGGGTTTAGGGTGTAAGGTTTAGGGTTTAGGGTTTCGGATTTAGGGTTTAGGGTGAGTGGGGGAGACCTTGCCAAGAGGTATCTTGGGCTCCCGTGGCATGCTTGATGGACAAGTCCAGCATTACCTAGTATACTTCAACACCAGTTTTTGGTGTTGAAGTATACCGTAGTGAAGAGATATACCCCAAGTTGTCTGAATGCTTATCGTAGAGATCTAAATTTCCCACTGTAGGGAATATAGAAAGACTCTAGGGCCCAATGCAGGTAGTATTTGTATACCTGGATGCCCAGGGTTTATCCTCTAGACAGTCAACCTCGATCTTTGGGTTGATACACGTCTAGATCTCAAGGACCCACTCGTGAGGCCGCCGTCCGGGTGCCGACGACGGCGACGCGCTGCTAAAGACCCGACCCTGGGGGAAAGAGGACGAGGGGTTTAGGTTTGGTTTAGGGTTTTGGGTGGGTATGTAATGGCATGTTATAGTACATTATCTTTCAGGCTGAGGGTTTAGGACTGGGTTTGCGTCTGGGGATTTCTGGTTTAGGGGTCGATTGCATCAGGGTGCAGGTTTCCTTGGGCTTGTGCAGTGGTGCCGCACAGGTTTGGCATCCGCAGAAGGATATATTGGGGGTATATATGGATAATGGAAAAGAGAATGGAAGCCACTATCCAGGGCTTAGGGTTTCGGCGTAGGTTTAGGGTTTAGGGCTTAGGGTATCAAACTCACCCTAGTGCTCTAGGGATCTAGGGGTCCTGGGTTCTATATACCCTATAGTTACATAGCCCCATAGCCTACTGTTCAGGTAACTGAGAGCCCTGGGGTCATGCAGGAGTTTCAGTATCAACCGAAGCAAGGGCTCCCAAATGGGACCAAGGCCTTTGGGGAGGGGATACTTAGACCCTAAGCCCTGAACCCTAAGCCCGGAACCCTAGAACCTAAACCCGGAATTGCGGGAACGCAGAGGTTCCTTTCAGGGTGTGTCCTTTGTGGGGGCCTTTATTGAACTAGCAGAGATAGTTGTATGAAGACAGTCATGATTGTAGATCACGGACAGGTATTTCTGTTCACCACCATGCATCCTTTGCCGCTGCTATCATTTTCAGCTTTTTGGGGGTAAGCATTGCATACATTTATGGCACTTTGTGATTGGTAACGCAACTCGAAATGCTTTCAGTGTTTCAGGGCTCTGTGTGAAAAAATAGCTTCTTCATAGACGAGCCTTGCTTCTTGCATTAGGATACCTAATGTGACTTTGAGCGGACCTGAGCACACTTGAACCAGCAAAACTACCTAAACCCTAAACCCCTAAACCCTAAACCCAAAACCCCAGGACCTAAAATCTGACACAGACTCTTAGGGGTCCTGGCGTGGTGCTGGTAGCCCGGGTCTGCCTCTACCAGAACAGCGGGGCTTAATGTCAGTACAAACAGGTGAGGCATCAACTCGACTCAACCAAAAATGCAGGAGAGCTGAAGTGGGATACTGAACTTGAGGCTGAAGCAACACCCCTGAGGGTCCAAATGATAGGGTTTTGGGGCCCAAATGCCATTAATATTATAGTATTTGGGCCCTAAAACCCTATTATTTGGGTCCTTACACCCTCAGGGACCCAGTTCAATTTTCGAAGACGTTGTTGGATAAAGGACTTAATGGGACGGCGGCTATCAAGTAAGATGCAGGTGGTCTCTGACGGAGCCTATCGAATGCAAGCAGTCGTAGCCCTATCTCATGCCTACACTTTCCGTAGTTTCCACTTCATTGTTCATGTGATTTTCCCATGACTGGAGCTAATAACCACAGATCCCCAAGTAATCCTTACATAACCCCTACGGGGTCCGCATGTAACCTGCATATCCACTTAAGCCCTGAACCCTAAATCCTATCATGCAATCCCAAGAACCCCTAAACCCTAAAACCCTACACCCTAAAACCCTAACCCTAAACCCTAAACCCCTAGCAGGACCCGTCAGACAAGGGCTACCACATCATACTGCCAGATAACCGCGTGGTTGCAGTGCGGGGTCCCAGGCAACAACACGCATCTCAGACGGGTTGAGGGAGGGCCGTGTAGGGGATACAGTGGAATATATGGGGACATCTAGGGATACGCAGATACATATCTTTATATATATAGATATATAGAGACAGAGAGAGAGAGAGAGAGAATGAGTGAGAGTTTTACAGGCAATGGAAAAGAAAAGAGCAGTAGGATCTAAATCGCATGTTGAGATTCCTTACTTGATTGCCCTAAGGCTCTAAGGAGTCATCTTTGAAGGAGCTTGACTCGAAATTCCACACAATGTTATACATCCCGATGCATCCTTATATATCCCTGTATATCCCAATATATCCCCTCTTCAACTTCAGCGGATTTTGAGCCTCAGGGTTTTACTATCATGACCCAGGCTAAAAGACTGATTGGCAAAATCCTAAAGATTACTCTAGTTTAGGGTTTATAAGGTTTAGAGTATGAGGGTTTCCAACAATTCCGGCCCCTTTTGCAGGAGACCATTTAATAAGGATTGTAGAATATTGGCCTATATTGGGGCCCCCTATTTTCGTAAACACCCATGTAATGTCGAAGCCTGTAATTAGGAACATCATCACTTGGTGTCGGGGATGTTTAGACCCTAAACCCCAAACCCCAAACCCTAAAACCCACACCCTCCACCCTCTTTTTCACCGGTCCCCAAACGAACCTTCCTTTAGTTACTCAGGCTTCACATTACCAGGACCCCCATACTCTACCCCTCTTTTTGGGTACCTAACTTTATGTCGACTAATGAGTTCTCTTCTATAGACAAAATTGATTGCCCTAAACAGGGGGTAGGGTTTAGGGCCTGAACTAACCCTATTGTTATTAAACACATCATATCCCTACTTGTCTTGATGGGGTCGAATCTTCCCGCGTGTTGGACGCAGACCATTCTTCCTGACAATCCTGACACGTGGCCTAGTCTCAAAGTTAGGGGCCCGCAACGTGCGTAGCCGCATAGTACAGTGTCGCAGGCCTTGAAAACTTAAAACCCTTTCTGGAGCACTTGATTTTGGAAGGTTACTCGTGTGTCTAGAGGCTATTCCTGGTCCTTGCTTTCCGCAAGCAATCAGGAGCAGACTAAAAACTCAAACACGCAGCTTCCTTTGACAAGGGCCGGAGAAAGCTATCGGAACATTTTTTCCAAACCCGAAACAGTAAATAATATAACTCCAATATAACCCCAGTATATACCCTATTATAATTATAGTAGTTTCCATTTTCTTTCCCATTCTCCCTTTATAACCCCAATTAAGCAGGCTCCAGCCCCAGCACTTTAGACCCAGGATGTAGGAGTAGCCTTCAGGTCCAGGGTTTCAGGTGGAAGGCCTTTGTTTAGCTGAGAATGGAGGAATGTGGAAACTATTGTAATGGGTTAGATAGGGACTACTATTAGGATCCATTCCTTCATTCCCCTATAAGGGTCCAATGACCCAAATAATCGGGTTTTAGGGCCCAAATACCATTAAGTTTATAGTGCATGCGCCCTAATTAAAACCCTACTATTTGGGTCCTTGGACCCTTACGGTTCCCAGGGAACCCAATGGCCAGGTGGAAGGCTTTAGAGATTTTGTTCGCAGCTGCCAGCCGCCGCCGTTTCCTGGAAACTCGTAGCTTTGCTTTGAGCCAGCCTGACTGTCATTCTCACAGTCTCGTTTAAAGTATGAACGTTTCCTGTAGGTTTCCGGCTAGCACAGTTTAACTTCACTGCCGCCACTGCCACTATTCATTGTGATAAACGAGTCCTGGAGCGACAGCCACATCTAGCAAGGCTTTCCAAAGACTGCGGACCGTGGGACTTGAGCTTGTGTCGAGACAACAGTTCGGTCCTGGGAGGTCCCGAAAGTTGCCCTGATTTTGAGAAAGCTGCATCTTGCTCGAAGCCTGAACCCTAAACCGCTTACCCCAAATCCTTACCAATTTGCAACCTGCACCCCAAAACCCAAAGCTTAAAGTCTAAACTGTACCTGCGCCCTCATGAGAACACTGGCTCACAAGACATACCAAACCCACAAGGGCACTACATGGAAGTGGGGAGATCGGCAATAGCGCTGCAATGGAGGAGAAAAGCCTCAGTCAGTCGTCTCTAGCGCATCAACCCATAAGCCTTCAATCCAAAACTCTAAACCCCCAAGCCTTAAACCCTGCGTCCTAAACAACATTGCCATATATTAGAAAATACTGTTAAGGTGGAGAATCAGCTCAACCGACGACTGCGCGACGAACTTCTGGGTCCAGCACGTCCCCCAGAGGGAATTTTCACCACTTTTTTGGGCGTACATGGGGCGTCTACCCTATTCATTATGAAAAGGGCTCTTATATTGGGATTCCTCTTGAAATACGTGTCCCTACAAAAGCATTCTCTGTTTCGGGAACAGTCAATTAGGTCAAGCCCTGAATATGGTTACATAAGGGTATGTAGGGGTATAAGGATGCATCATAGTGAAGTGCAAGGAACATGGAATCTACTTTTCGATGAAGGCACAGGTTTATTTTTTTTTGAGTTTTTCCACTTTATTAAAGGCTTTGGAGCGTCTAGGATTTTCAGACTCTTAGGCTTGTAAGCAGGAAACACAATACAAAGAATGCTCAGAGATACGCAGCCTTCCTTTTCCTTCTTCGCTATCCCTAAGGGTCCGAGGACACAAATCATAGGGTTTAGGGCCCAAATAAGATAGTATCAATGGTATTCGGGCCCTACAACCGTGTTATTTGGGTGCTTGGACCCTTAGGGTATATACTCGATTGATGATTTCGGCCTCCAAGAAAACGATCTGAAAGAGGATGTTGACAGCCAGGGTCCGAGTACTCAGATATCAAAGCCCTGGGGTTTAGGGTTATAATGGGTTATATAGGAGTTATGTAAGAATAATGGGAAAGAAAATGGAAACTACTATTTGGGGTTCAGGTTTTGGGCTTATAAAGTCGTTCAGAATTCAGAATTGGGGATCGAGAGCTCGAACTTGGTCATGTGGACCCTCAGGGGCTTGCTTTGCGGCGGCGCATGCGATCTTCAGAGCCGCTAGTGTTAGTGAGCCAGAGCAGAGATGGAGTCATGGAGAGGCCTAAACCCTAAACCCTAAATCACAATTCTTGGAGCCACTAGCTGTGCACGCTGCAGGGTAGTTCTTTGTAGGGGTCATTTTCCTAATCCTTACAGGGTACCGGAGAGCACGGGAGATGGGTAAGCATTTCTGTCCTCTTAGCAGATGTGTAGCTTTACTGCATGGTTTCATGGGTTCCCCTACTACCCCGTCCATACTACCCTCCAGGTTCCCCCCATTCATTTAGGTTATTTAGGGTTCATTAGGCTTAACTAAGGGGTAACCCGGCGTTTAGGCCCTAGTATAGTGATGGTTGCAGTTGGAAGCTGGAGTTCCATGACCATGCGTTCATTGAGAAATGAGGCAGCTGAGATAAAGCAGTTTCGGGTTTAGGGTTTAGGCTGTCGTGAAAGATTGCTTCCAAGCTTGATGGCCTGGACCCTGACGTCCCACTTGACAGGGCTTACACAAGGTGAATACTAAAAATCATGCATGACCCAAAGTACCCTGAAACACATGAAAGTATGGTATGATGGTTTATTAAAGACATGCAGGATATTCAGCATCAGCAGGAGGACTTGTCGCCGAAGCCAGGTGCGTGGAAGATGCATCCCGAAACCCTACACCCTAAGCCCTAAACCGTCCCTCAGGGTCCATGTACCCAACAATTAGGTACTTGGAATATTGGTAATGGCAATTATAGAACAGATTTTGCGCAAGTATATGATTATTGGGTACTTGGATGTTTAGGGCATGCTGCGCGTCTGTGCTAAGCACGTGTGGAGCTCGAAACGGTACAGAGGATACTGGCCACGGACGAGCAGCCTCGGAAGGCCTTGTAGCTTCGCAGCTGGCATTATATATATATATATGTATATATATCATTGGTTCCCTTACTACCCCCTCTATACTATCTCGGACTATCCCCCCCAAAGTTTTGAAAGGTCATTTAGTGATAATTCGGCCTAATTCAAGTCTAGTAAGAGGGAACCCATGGATTACTACTGTAAGTTGTATCTTGGCTTGTCATGACCACCCCAGAACCAAAATCCACAACTTGATTGTGAAACACCAATGAAAATTGTGTGGTTTAGGTTTTAGGGTTTAGGGTGGAGGCCAAATGTTGTTTTTTTTCAAAATGAGCTCTTCTAGGGGCCCTTGAAGGGAGACCATGAAATCATGTAAGATTCCGCATGCATTCCCACAACCCCTGGGGTTCCCCCTAAGCCCCAGCCCTTTTGAGAACCCCCCAAAAACCCTCAGGGCCCATGTACCCAAGAATTTGATACGTGGGATTCTGGTACCCGTACTAACCCTAAGCCTTCAACCCTAAACCCTAAACCCCAAGCCCTAAACCCACAACCCTAAACCCTAAACCCGGTACTTGGACCCTTAGAGATACTGCGGAATCAATCTATCCAGGCAGCTTTGGAGCCACGCGCTCAGGAGGCGAAAGACAAAGTCAAGGCTTCGTCATGGTTTTCTGCATTGAGATTTGGGGGTTTAGGGTTTAGGGTTTATGGGTTTAGGGTTTATGGGTGTCAGGTTTAGGGTTTATGGGTTTAAGAAGTTGAGATCTTGCCCTAAGGGTCTAAGTACCCGGTAATTAATCAAGTACTTGGGATTCGGGAAATAGGACTTATGGGACAGCGTTTTGGGGAAACATATTATTGACTACTTGGACTCCTAGGGTTGTGTTGCTGATGGAAGTTCTGGAAAACTCCACAGTCATGGGTCATTTTTTGGGTGGGGATCTCCTTGGCGATGGTGGGTTTTCCAACGGGTTGGCCCTAAACCTTAAACCCCCATCACAAACTTCGGACCTGAAGAACTCATAGCTGACCTTCTGGGACCTTCAGCCGGTTTTCCGCACTGCTTTTGGATTTGGGGTTTAGGGTTTTGGGGTTTGTACTTTTTTTGGCTTTTCTTGGAGGCAAGGGCAGCTTCTGCAAACAAACACTTCCCGGTTGCTGCTTGCGGGAACATTCCTTAACCCAAACCTAAGACCCTAGACCCCAAACCATTAACCCTGAAGCCTGCCGGTCCTAAATTCCTAACCTCTCTTTCAAGCCTTTCCCCCTCCCAGTAGCTGCCCCGAAAGGTTCAACATCAATTGGCCGTTATTTTTCCTATTTCCTCCGGTGGTAACATGTAGCAGCAGCGCTTTGTTTCCCAGCAAATGCATGTAGACATTGGCACTTGTTGTCAAGGTGCCTCAAGAAGACAAGTGCAGAGCCTCAGAGACCTGAGGATCGATGCTATTTAAAGACTTGGGCCACCAAGTAGGTATATTCATAAACGCGGTTTAAATATTTGTCTTGCAGTGGTTCGCTTCGAGACCGGTCTAGGGCGAAATCCGCTCAGCTGTAAAAAGGGTTCCTGGACCCATCAAGTTCAAGTTTGCCCCCGTGTTCATTAACCAGCACTCAGCGGTCGATACAGCTCAAAACCCTGAGGATCGCAAGAGGTTCAATTAGGGGTCAAGGTTCAGAGTTTAGGGTTTAGGGTTCAGGGTTTAGAGTTCAGGGTTCAGGGTTTAGGGTTCAGGGTTCAAGGTTTAGAGTTTAGGCCTTCATAAAGCCAACCAGAAACCTAGGCCCTAAGCCCAAGTATCAGCCTTAAACCCTGAGCCCCAAGGCAAATTGACTGACGCTTGTAGCCAGCACTTTGGAACACAGGAAGAAGATAACGACGACGGACAACAAGGTAGCACCAGAAGGAAGGCCACTTGGGGGGTATGGCTGGCGGGTTGAGGGATTAGGGCTTGGGGCCTGGGGCCAAGGGTTTAAGGGGGTGAGGGTCACCAGAAGGAAGGCCTCTATCTTGGCCTTCTCTTTTTTTGTTTAGAGGGACGGCCAATGACGGCCACACAGGGTTAGGGCTTTTGGCTTGTTGAGGGGCTAGGGTCACCAGAATGAGGTCTGCTTGTCGGGTTCAGTATGCAGGGTTGAAGGTTCGGGGTTTATCTGGAAATTGTTAGTTGAAGGGCTACAAAGGGCCCGCACCTCCGGAAAGAAGCCAAAGTCACGTAGCATCACTACCTACGCCCTTGAAGTAGGTATGGAAAACTGCCGGAAAGGCCATTATTCTACATACTTATGCGGCTCAGGCAGGGTTATCGGGGCTCCGGGCCTTCTGTTCCCTACGCCCTGTGTGCAAAGGTCTCTTTTTTTTGTGAATGTGGCGTATATTTCTAGACGTAGAATTGCCGTGAGAGTTCACGTGCCCAATAATCATTGCACGTACCTCAAACCTCTACTATAAGTACTAGAACTAGAATCCCAAGTACTAAATTACTGGGTACAGGGCCTAAACCCTAATCCCTAAACCCTATGTATCCCTACATATCCCTTCAACGGGGCCTAATCAGTGGGTACATGGACCCTCAGCTGTACAGGTGTCATTGTGGAGATGGAGCTTCGCTGTTCCAGCTTCAGCGCCAGTAGGTAGCAGGAGTTCATGGCAGGCGTAGCTGCTGCTAAAATTAGAGTTGGGGTTTGGGGTCGAGGGTCTCATCCGCCCAATGACCAAACCCTGAATAGTTAGCCATCTTGTGTCTTTTCGACGCCCCCCTGATATGATTGCAGTTACCTTTACCCGCGATTCTCATGTTCTTTCGCAAGAATCAAATCGTGGCGTGTCAGATGAAACTAGCCCTTGCCTTCGCTTGAACGAAGATGTATGTGTATATATATATAATATTTGTATATACACGTACAGATCATCGGCTGGAAGTTGTGAAGCTGTTGTGTGAGGCTTCTTCGCGTCGTACCCTCCCCCAAACAAACATGCAAGATAACATAGTATAGGCGTCTTTCACAAGGATTCTAGTCCGTAGGTCAAAAGCCCACGCCTCAAACCTTTCAATTCTAACCTACACCCTAAATCCTTAACCCCAGGCCCTCAACCCTGATCCTCAAAACCCATGATTCATGCATAGCCCTTGGGCAGGCCAGCGAAGCGTTAGCTTCCATAATGGGAAAGATTGGTGTGCTGAATGCAAAGGCCGGAGCGTGCGAGGAAGATACCCAAAGGATCCATGTACCTACATAGTAGAGACTTACCCTAAGGGTCCAAGGACCCAAAATGATTGGGGGGCAGGGCCCAAATACCGTCAATATCACAGTAAACCCTATTATTCGGGTCCTTGGACCCTTGGGGCTAGGGTTCAGGGACGCTTCCGTAAACATACTTCTCGGGCCTAAGAGTACATCATGTATTCACATGGACCTCTGGGAACCCTTGTTCTTGCCAGCAGTGGAGCGAAAATCCTGGGGTTATACTGGGATTATAGGGTATATATTGCGGTTATAGAGGGATTATGCAAAAGAAATGGGAACTATTATAGTTCAATAGGGTATATAGTTCAAAATCTCCAAAGTAAAAGCAAGCAGGGTTCAAACGTCTTTTAGCCGGTGTAGATGTTACTGCAGACCGGCGCTTGCAGTTTGGACTGTGCTGTATTTCGAGAATTCACTGGAACCGCCAGGTCAAAACTTGAAGACTTAAATCGACCTGAAACATCTTGCATCTGGCTAGCTGAGAGAATGGTTTTCGCTTTTTGTAAGTAGATTTGCAGGGTATCTTAGCTTTTCAGCAGCTCTCATCCACAGTGCCTTCAAGCCAAAGAAAGCCCACATCACTTCCTACTTTCTAGTGCTTGAAGGGCTTATGAGTCTTGGGCTTAGGGTTCCGGATTTACGATTTAGGGTGCCCCTGCATTGGCCAAATATCCGCGAAGCAGAACGTAAAGCATGAAACCTCATGAAGAGGTTTGAGTGATTACCAAATTGTGGTCCTGAGTTCCTTGCATAGTGATTATGGTATAGTGTACCTCAAATACAGGTCAAAATGATGTTGCTACTTGTAGCTATTCAGGCCCCGACGTTACACCCTGAGTGCGCCCTGTGTCCAGGAGGAGTTCTTAGAACCACCGAAGCCGGGCAAGAAGGACGGGAAACCCTGAAGGGCTCAAGTCTTGAACTATTTCGGGTTTAGGGGTAGGGGAGCTGAATACTATTATAATGGTAATGATACTAATAACAGTAGTATAGTATAACTGCAGGTTTTGGGGTAGTATATAGTTATTGAGTACTTGTGGGAATCTTAAGGTATACATCTTCGTACATCTAAGGCATCCCTGCAAAGTACACCCTCATTGTGAGGGACACCGACCTGCCGGGCCCTGAACCCTAAACCATAAAACCTAAGCCCCAAACCTAAACCCCTAAACCTTAAATAGTAGTTTCCAATTTATTTCCAGTATCCCTATATATCCTTATACAACCAAACTGGGACTCAGTGGGAAGGCAAAGAACCCACGGTGCGGGGAATCGGCAAAATGATCAGGGATTTTTTGCCACAAAATGCGGTCAACTTATGCAGTCGTCAGTACAACAGCAGTAACATACTTTATACGCGGGTGGTCAGGCATGTGCTACGATAGGCCTTCATGTAAGCGTTTCAGTAGGATGCATTCCGCTCACGTAGTACGCTTTGCAATTTTCCGTGCTAACTGGAAATCTTTTAATACGAACTGCTTTCAAGAGAATGCGTATGCAGACCTTGTCGTGGGTGCAGAGCACATAAAGCTGTAAGGGTCTTTTTTCCATCTGTATCAGTAAAACCATTACAGTAGAGACAGAAGCAGGGTAAGAAGGCGTGATTGTCACGAGTGGTAGAGGGTCATGAGCCCTGACCCTAAGGGTCCAAGGACCCAAATACTAGGGTTTAGTTTTGGGGACCAAAGGGCCTGGAACCGCATTTTTTGGGGTCCTTGGACCCTTAGGGTAAACCCTAAACCCTAAAGGCCAGCCAACGGGATGAGGGAGAGGCTCACGTCCGTAGTGATCATGCTGATCGCTTTGGAGTGCCCTTTTAGCAAAGCATGATACACCCTCAACCCCTTAACAGTAATTGCCCTTTTCTTTGCCATTGCCCAAAAAATATCCCTGTGTAATCCCCTTATAGCCCACATTACACATCTCCAAAGCCGTCGGGAACATAATTCATGATTCATGACCCTCCTCCTCCTCGCACCCTATAAAGGTCCATGCACCCAAACAATTAATGGGGATTTCGGTCCTAGATACCAGTCAGATTACAGTAGTTGGGACCTAATTAACCCCCATAAATTTAGGCACGTGGACCCTTTGGGACACACCGACGGCAAGTTTCAAGCCTTCCGAGACAAAACCCGAGCGCATTAAGTTTCTGCCCTAAACCCTGGAATCGTTACATCCCAAACACAAGACTGCAAGTGCATGAACCCCACAAGTATCCCCAATCGTAGCTTTTCACCCTAGACCCTAAACTCTGCCCTGAATCAAAAACCCTAAATCCTAAACCCTAAGTTCTAGCCAAGGTCTGTGTAATCAGCAATCAATCCTAAACCCCAAGCTGGACGGAAGGAAAAGGCGACGGAACCCAACAAAGGGAAGGGAACCGGACAACGGCAGGAGCGGACGCAAGGGTTGGTTAGGGTGGAATTCGGGCTTTAGGGGTTTAGAGGTTTAGGAGACTAGAGCTTAGGATTTAGGAGGTTCTGGGAACTTACATTTTTGGGGGGTTTGGACCTGGAAGGTGCATCGGATTCAGAGGGGGGCTTAGAGAAGACGGATCTAAGGAATGTCCAGAGAGCTTCCTTAAGCGTCTGACCTTTGAAGGTTGATGCTCACAAGCCCTATAAAGGTCCAAGTACCCAAGGCTTTGGGTGCAGGGGTTTGGGATCTCACTACTGGGGTCCGAGAGCCTTAGCTTAAAGGTTTAGGGTTTAAGGGTTAAGGTTTAGGGTTTCTAGGGTTTCTAGGGTCCAAGTACCCAATACTCATATACTTCCCCAAAAACCTTTACAGTAGTACAACTACGAGTGCCAAGATCCCAGGTATTCAATTACCTGGTACATGGACCCTTAAGGGGAAGTACCAGTTCTGCACCTGAACGTCTACAACTGTAATCTCGTAGCCGTAAAGACCTGCCCTCCCCTTAAGCTGGAGTTCTGCCTTGGCTGGAAAGCTATAGCCCTTCCCTGAAAGACTTATGCAAATCCCCAAAAAGAAATACCAACCTCAGAAGTAAGTAAAACACCGACCAAAACCCAGAGAGCACACCAACAGGTCCATAATTCTACATACTTCCCGGGTTCAGGTAATCGGTTGAGGGTTCACCGCTTAGGGTTACATAGGACGTTTAGGTAAACTCCCAGGCAATAAAGAGCCCCTGCTTGGTACAATCATGGGCCTGGGTTGAGGCCTACGCAATCGCCAAGCAAACTCCATCGAATGCTCTTCAATTTCACCTCGCTTACCCAGCGAGCTACATGACGAAGATCGGCCATGTGATCACATTTCCGTGTTCCGAGGAAGTAGCGGCCATCTCCTTTGATGGTCACTTTGCGGTCCATCGCAAGTTATCCAAGTTCGATCCCAGACGTACAGTCAAATTGAAGGGTCATCCGCGTTCAATGAAAATCTTGCGAGAAGATGAACGGAGCTGCCCGTGCAAAAAGAAGGATGCGACTCGTGTGGGCGGTAGGGTCGAAGAGGGTCTAGGGTTTAGGGTTTCAGGGTTGGGGTGTTTAGGGTCTAGGGTCTTTGGGTCTAGAAGGCCTAGGTTTTGATTGGCCCCCGCGCACTCGGGTTTCTAGGGTTTGGGGGTTAGGAGCGCCTCGTACTCGTAGCATGTCATTCTGATGTTTAGAAAGTGGGGTTTTGGGGTATACTGCGGCAGGCCCTAAGTTCCTCCCACTGCCACTTCCTATAGTCCCCCTGAAGTAGATAGAATATGGCTTTGGGTATATTATATTAATATTCCATAAGATTTCCATATACCCCATATTGTATCTACTGACAGCTATGTACGTGCCGACCCCCGGAATAATGAGATTCTGAAGTATTACAAATTTATGTGAGCTATGGTCTGCACTCCTTAGAAGAGGTTTAATTTAGGGGATTATACAGGGGAGTATTAGTAGTTTTTACTGGCATTGGGCATTCGCTAAAAACGAATCTGCACATTTGCTAAGCCTCAGATAGTACCGCAAAACCCCAAACTCTTCAAATCGAAAAGCCCTAAACCCTGAACCGTGTCTTCAGAAGCGTAAGCAGGCACCCCAAAGCACTCGTCCTCATGAACCACAGCTAGGGAGCAGTGTCTTAAAACCACTGTGATGGACAACTAGATTTAAGTCTAATGTTTATTATATAGTCATATACCTGCCCCCCCCACAGCTACACCCATAAATCCTGTTTCGACCTGTACATAGTTCCATTGTCCATTTCATGTTTCATTTTCTTTTCCATTCGATTCTCCATTTACGGTTTACTTGCCTGTTTGTAGTGTGCCTACGTAAATAACCATGCCCCTAAGGGTCCAAGTACCTAATAATCATATACTTACCCAAAACCTGTACTAGAATTACTATTACCCAGAATCCATGTACCTAATTATTAGATACTTGGAGCCTAAACCCTATATACCCTTATATACCCCCCTATATACCCCCATATATCCCCTCGAAAGGGAACCTAATTTTTTGGTACTTGGACCCTTAGGGTGCTTGATCTTGATCAAGATTCCAGCCCCGCCGGAGGGTGCACGGTCGGAATCAGCACGTGACGCGCGCCGCGATCGGCGAAAGGTCCCAGGGTTTGGGCAGGGTTTGCGGTGTTTCCTGTCTTTGAGGTTCTTTAGGCGCAATGGTTTCTGTGGCTCAAGCGATGCTGAAGGTGTTTGGGCTCAAGTTTGTTGGGCTTTGAGGTTGCCAGGTCTTGTGTTTGGTTTAGGCGCGCACCCTGTGAATTTCTCTACCCTGCGCAACCCAAAGGAACCACGAACATCATAATTATTCGGGAATTCGGACCCAGAATTCCTTCTGTAGTTTGGCTTTTTGGTCCACATACATAGTTATTGGGGAATTTTAGGATCCATAATTCCTTCTGTAGTAGGGCTTTTGGGGGCCTACTTTCACATGGTGTTAAAGAATTTCTTCCCTTTAACAAGCACTTTCTTGAAGCCCTGACAAACCAAGGGGGCCCCTAATTCCTGCCTCGTAATGGCCTCAGAACCACCCCCCAATTCATTACGAGGTGGCCCTCTTAAGAGTCGTGTTCACCCTGTAAAAGGGTGTCTTCAGGATGTTTAGGCCCTTACATTTATGGTATGATGGGGAGGATTCTGCTATTGGGGTGAAGGGATCACGCATTATATGCTCAATGCGGACATAGCTGATGAAGGGGTAGTCTGCCACACGGAAACAGCAAGCCCTACCTTAGAAAGCCCCCATGTCTGAACCTCCCAACTTTAAGGGTTTAGGGTTTCTATAGCCAATACCGGAGAGCCAACACATGGAAAATAAAAGGGAACTGGGGGCTATAAAGGGTTTCAACTTAGGCAATGGGAGGATTCGGATAAACCCAACCTCTATCGCAAGGCCCGTATAACGGTAAACCCTAAACCCTAAAGCTTATAATGGTCAAGGGGTCCTTGTTTTGGAGATTGGCGGAAGCAAAGCTCCTTCATGATATAGGATCCCAACCGTAACCAGCGGGAAGTTTCGGGTTGCGGCTGTAAATTGAGGGTTAGGACATACCCACACCCTTCAATGTAGTTCCTTTTGGGGTTTGGTATGGTTCTTTGGTTAGGACTCTTATTAGGACTACCAAAAAGGTACTACATTGGAGGGTCCAGGTAGGTTTTCAGGTTTAGGGTTTAAGGTTTCAGTCTGCCGGACGCCACAAGGATTGGGGCCAGGAGCATGATGAAGAAGAGGGCCGCAGAGGCAAGTCTCAGCCCGGCAAGCACAATGAAGAGATTCGGGAGAACCCTGGCCGAGGTTTTCTTGCCAAGATGGAACCCCTATTATACTCCCCTCTCTCAACCGCTATACAATCCCCTTTAAGGAGGTAACAGTTTACACTATAGCTCATATCAGTTTGGGAGAGCCAGTTGGCCGCAGTAGATACACGGATAAAAGCCCTGAGTGGTTTCGTTGCTGTCAGCGCCATGCACTTCACCCAGACTGCCGCGAAGGCTGTGACGTCACAAGCGGGCCACTCTTCACGTGACAGTGGTTGGATTTTGCAAGCACTTCATGGTTCAATTTCTCACATAACCAATTAAAGGGGGAAAGTAGCTAGCGCAGCTTTTACAAAACATGCGACCTGGAAGAAGTAGGCTTTCGGCTTTAGAAATTGGATCAATGATAGGTCTCTTTTATTTCTTGGGGGGTATGGGAATCCATATGCTTATGTAAAAGGAGCCATTTTTCTCTCTAGCGTAAATACAAATAATATTACAGTATTTGGACCCTAAAACCCCATTATTTGGGTCCTTGGACTTAAATTTTAAACCCTAAACCCTAAAACCTTGTTATCTGGGTCCTTGGACCCTCCGGCTTTAGGTTTTAGAGCGTCAGAGTGTGGGGCCCATGTACAACAACTACCCTACCTACTGGTGCTTAAAGGGGGTTGGGGAGTGAATATAGAGACTTTGATAGCTCTATCTTTGCATCTACCTATCTCTGTATATATATATATGTATATATATATGGGGATCATATAGGGATGATTATAGGAATCCACTCCCCCACTCTCCCTTAGTCACCAGTAAGGCTAGATCTTGGCGGATGGTCGAGAGGAAGTGTAAGAAACTTATCGGGGGCTAGTAGGGTCTAGTTCCCCTAAGGGTCCAAGGACCCAAATAATGGGGTTTTAGGATTTAGGGATTAAGGTTTACGGTCCGATGACCCAAATAATAGGTGTTTAGGGCCCAAATACTGTATCAGTAATGGTATTTGGGCCCTAAACCACTATTTTTGGGGTCCTTGGACCCTAAGGGGGAGTTAGTTCCCTAAAGTCCTAAACCCTCAACCCTAAATCCCTAAATCCTGTAGGGTCTACTATACGCATCCCTTGCTTCGTTCCTTGCTATACCGCCAATGAGGAGCGGCTTAATAGGTACTAGGATTAGGCAAGCAGAGGCTTGTAGGCCCAAAACCTTCTACCCGCCCATGATTTTATCCCGGACTTGGGGCTCTAAACCCTAAACCCTAAAACGTACATTAATGCTTACATTGGGTGCTGCTGCCTAGCCGCCACAGTAATCAGGTAAACTGCAATATAAAGAAAGGCTGATATTGTACACGCGGCGGGTTCAGGTGTGTGTATATATATATACATACAGTATATAGTACAAAGTATATAATACGTATAATATATAATAGATATACATATGGTAGTTTCCCAAAATAAGTGGACCCAATATAGACCCCAAAATAATGTAGCCCTTATTATGGGGACCCTCAAAAAAGGTACCCCTAATTTTGGGAAACACCCATATATATATATATATGCATATCCGACATTTCCGGCAGTACCTGTATCCCTGAACCTGGGCTTTAGCCCCCTTGCTTAAACATGCTCCATGGACGCATAGATGGTAAGCCGGGCCCTTGTTGGATAGAATTAAATTGGATATATAACAGCAGTCATCATCATCATCATCATCATGATCATGAGTATTACTTATTTGTGCGATTCGTATTCACATTTAGGGAGTATAGAATGACAAATTTGCCCAACAGTCAGGTGCGGAATCCCTGGTACCTTCCGCCCAACCACTGGTACAGTGAGGAGTTGGGCAAGGAGCCCGCGGTTTAGGGTTAAGGGTTTTTGTGGGTGGAGATCCCATGTTAGGGAAGGGTCTCATATTGCCCATTGTAATGGTGGGACACCTAGGAATATAGGAAAATGGTAGCTACTATAAACTTGCATCTTCTTAGGTTTGGGGTAATGACCGTAAGGCCGCTAGGACTATACATTAAACCTGAAACCCGTGGGTTTTTTTCTGTGGGAAGGTTTTGGGCTTTGGGTGCTGGGGTTTGGGATCTCACTACCGGGGTCCAAGAGCCTTAGCCTAAGGGCTTAGGGTTTAAGGGTTAAGGTTTAGGGTCCAAAGTACCGAATAATCATATACTTACCCAAAACCTGTACTACAATTACGAGTACCAAAATCCCAAGTACTCAATCATTGGGTACATGGACCCTTATGGGCAGGGTAAGTTTGAGGGTTTAAGGTACCTAGCCCCGGATAGACACGGAGCCCTACACACGCGTGTTCGGGTTGGTATTTGAAAGTCAAACAACATTTGCCTGCATCTCTTCCCTGTCTCTGACTGGCGTGTGCCAACAAACCTTAAGCCCTAGAACTTAGCGCAGCCCAAGCGCCTCTACAAAACTGGAACTCACTCGAGAAGCCACTGACATGGAGATGCATACTCTTGTCCCCACTTGAGAGCAAGATTGTATCTTGCCTTTGGATGTAGCCGTTTATCTGAAGAATTCACTTCAGTCACCAAAAACTCCCTCAAACCAACATTGTCCATATGAGCTATAGTCTAAACTCCTAGTATCCCCCTCAATGACCCCTATAGTAATCCCCCATATAATCCCCTATATAGGCCCCTGTAAGGAGTTTAGACCATAGCTCATATGAAGCCTCTACATAATCCGTGTAAAACGGACCCAGGACTTGGCTCAACCACCCAAATGCCACTTCTCACTCTTGGTGCCCTCCCGCAAGCCCACAAAACCTTGTCACCAGTTGAGCTATAGTCTAAACTCCTTAAAGGGGGGTTATATAGGGGATTATATAGGGGACTACTATAGGGTATATTAAGGGGGATACTAGGAGTTTAGACTATGGCTCAGTTCAGGATTTGGGGCTTCTACATAGAAACAACAATGATAGGACTGGCTGTAGTCCGGCACACGTGCGTATCTGGCCGCGGAATATTCTTGGAATTTTGCTGCATAGATACAGTATGCTCCAGAAATCTTTCGCAGAAACTACGGCCCGATGCGCGCGCAACGGAGGAATGCAACGGCTCCTCGTTCCACAGGCTTTTTAAACCCAAAACCCCCTAAACCGGACAGAGGGCGGGATTTGCGCACCTCTATTTTCGAAGATGGTTCCATTTCAGGGATCTGAGCAAACGCTGCTGGAATGGGAGACCTGTGACTCTATATAGATGGTTGGCCTAAGCTGCCAGAGCCAATACCAGATGCCGATTCACATAGAACAAGGTTTAATCAGGGTTGGGTGTTTCCTAACATTAGGGGTACCTTTAAAGCGGGATATAGGGCTATACATGGGCTTAGGTCTTTTGGAAACCTTGAAGTTTGCGGTCCTCAAGACATGCCTGTGTAGATAACATGTTGCATGGAGCTGTGAAGCCTGTGGTTCCTCGCCGCATGTGATGGGTTTGGCAGGATGGACATGGCATTGCTCTTACTTCATGTCAATGGCATGCATCATAGGTCGCAATTGTGGGACCTGAATGATGAGCAAAGATTCAAGGCATGGCCACATGCAACAGTCAGCGTCACTTTGTGTATATGAGCTACTGTCACTCGTAACCGTGGACGTAGGAGTTTCTCTTGTAGTTATGTATGGTCCGTGATGTAGTCCTTAACGTGGAACCCATGTCCATTAATTAACTGGGTAATTTTGACTGTAGCTCGGGTGTTTACAGCTTGGGGTCTAGGATTAGGGTATCGCCTGCTTGGCTCTGTCAGTGGCTGTTGGCCCATCATTTCAACGACTTTTGGGGTCCTAGTAGTTATGTTTGTCGAATGGGCTAAACCCGTAGTCCTAAACCTTACGCTCTAAACCCTAAATCCCAGGCCCTAAACCCTAGACCCTAGACCCTAAATCCCAGACCCCTCAAACCGCAACCTTAAGGGTCCAAGAAACCCAAATAATCTGACTTTAGAGCCCAAATACCATTCACATTATAGTATTTGGGCCCTCAAACCCTATTATTTGGGTCGTGAAGGATCCTAACGAGACGGTCGGCCTCGGATTTCCCTACGACACCTTGCGTCTGGGATGCAGTCACTAAACGGGTTTAGTCATATTTAGGGTTTTTGGGTTTTTGGGTTTTAGGGTTTAGGGGTTTAGGGTTTAGGCGTTTATAGGGGTTTAGGCATAATGGAGAATCCCACATTTTGCGTCGTACAAATCTATTGCTTGGTATATTGTTATTTTGGGGTTATACAGGGGTATATAGGGGTATACTATAGGGGTAATATAGGGATAACGGAAAAGAAAATGGAAGCTATTATATTATAGGGGTTATATAGGGGCATAAGTACAGTACGTTCTAATGCCTCATGCTGTAGCCCTATGAGTTCGTGTGTAGGAGTCTAGGGTTTAGGGTTGAGTGTTTAGGCGTAGACCCTCAAGGTCCCCTTTGCAAGTAATTTCCTCCTCCCCATATCTCTAAGGGTCCAAGGACCCAAAGAATGGGGTTTTAGAGCCCAAGTACGATGATATAAATGGTATTTGGACCCTAAAGCCCTATTATTTCGGTGCTTGGACCCTTAGGGTATTGAACACTTCCCACCCCAATATCAAGTGCGTCCCTCAGCGTGTAATTCTAGACCTACATGTGTTCCCCAAAATGTAACTCCGGACCTTAAACGCTAAGTCCCGGGCAAGGTCTCTTTTAGGGCTAACCTGGCCACACCCTGATATTAAATGTGTCCACACCCCTGAATCCTAAACCGAAATTCAACGTAGGGTCTGTTTTGGGTTAAGACTTGCGAGTCCTTGCCTGTGACTCGAGGATCATGGGTGAGACGCCTGGCGTCAAGAAAGAGGAGGCCCCTTTGGGGTTTACTTCCTACTAAACTGCAGGTAATTGGGATTTAGAGTTTTGGGGTTCAGCCCTAAGGGTCCAAGGACCCAAATAATGGGGTTTTAAGGGCCCAAATATTATGATGTTAATGATATTTGGGCCCTAACAGCCTATTCTTTGGAGTTTTAGGGGTAGACGCATACTTTATAAGCTTCAACATCGTGTAATACCCTCAGCTATCCCTGTTATTAACCACTTAAAGCACCTCAACGTCGAAGAATAACCTTAGCTATCCCTATTCTGAACCTACTTAACAACTTCCCCTGACCCTCGAAGTAGGGGCTCCTTATTGGCGGCATGTTGCATTCCTGGGTGGTTATTAGTGCTTGTAAGTACCAGCTGTGGCTCCTTTTGGTGTGGGTTCATGTTGGCCACTACGGGGTTTAAGGCACCACACAACAATTCAAATGAGCTGCAGTCTAAACTCCTTAAATGGGGGGTTATATCAAAACTACTATACAGTTTTTTTGGGGGGATACTAGGAGTGTAGACAATGCCTCATTTGGCAGTACATTGGGCCAAGACGCAATAGTCAATAGTTGAATGCTTGGGAACATGCTCGTCCACTTGCGGATCTTCTCGTAGTCGTCAGCAAAGGCCAGAAAGGGGAAGAAGTCAGGGTTCAGGGCTCACTGAAGTTAACTTACCAGAACCATACTGATTCCTATGTATCCTGATTAACATTATGCTGTATGTTCTTGACATACCATTCACGGAGGAAATCTTGCAGCACCTGAAGTCACTATAGTGCTAGGAGGCACAGTAGCTCGGGGCCCCAAACTCCTCTAAACCCTAAAACCCCTCAACCCCCAATTCTGCACCCCCAAGCTCTCCAAGCCGAAGTCTTTCAAGTCCATCGCAGAGGGTTAAGGGCAAGGGGCCTTTGAAGCCCTTATCCCCTGTCACTGAACTCGAACCGGCCTGAACCCTGAGCTCGTAGGTTTAGGGTTTAAGGGTTGAAGGTTTAGGGGTTCAGGATATCATGAAGACAGAGTTGTATGTGTTACTGTTGAAATATAGCGCGCAAATCGCCGAAGGTTCTCATCGACGCCCAGCTAGAATTATGGGCGAGGGGAACAGATGAGTGAATATATAGTGTTATATAGTACTAGAATATGGGTATACATCGGTATTCTGCAGGGATAGTTATGTATCACGTATAGTAACTGTATAGTGATACTTGTAGGACCGCTCACTATCATCCCCCCTCGCCACCAGTAAGTAAACCTTTGAAACGCCGGATGGGAGCCTGCAAAGCAGAGACCGTCAACTGCCTGACGGCGCAAACCAGAATGTCCTAAGTCTGTCCTCCAACCGCAAATGCCAAACCCTAAACCCTAAACCTTAAACGTAAATCTTCAACCCTAAACCTTAAACCTTAAACCGTAAACCTTAAACCCTAAACCATCTTTGGGGAACCCAGTACCTTGGGTTCTGTGGTCCCATATATCCCTTCACGTTCTGGTAGCTTCGCAGACATGGGACTTTTAGCCCCAGCAGCCCCGGGCCCTCACCGTAAAGGAGCCTACCAGTCCTTGATTCCAGCACTGAGTCATCAGAGTCCCAAAATTGGGGGTCCCTTTGGGGGGGGTCCCATGATAAGGATCATAGTAATTTGGGTGCCCCTGTTTTGAGAGACTACCAATCTATCCAACAAGCAACATGTCAGGGCTAGTCAGAAGTCGGGAAGCCTCATTTTAGTGGCGGACGGTGTGGGGTTTAGGGCTTAGGATTTAGGCCTTACGGTTTACAAGTTTAGGGTTTTCGGAAATTAATCCCTGGTAGCTAGAGATACGGCCAGCCCTATTTCCGAGCGTCTTTGCGCGATGAAGAGATGGTAGAAACCCCTCCATTGAGGGGATTCCCAGAAGCTAAGGTTTTTTGGTGTCCCTGCTACCTACAAAATCGATCAGTTTCGGGGTATATGCAAGACTTGGAGGTTAAGATAATCTACTTAAAGCAGCGCTTATGACCTTCTTTACAGATTCCCCATGTCTCCCAAGATGGTGCCAATGCGGTTGTAGCCGGGTCCGAATTCCAATCTGAACCTTTAAGCCCTAAACCCCTTAACCCTAACCCAACACCCCAAAACCCTAAACCCTAAACCAACACCCCAGAACCCTAAACCCTAACCCAACACCCCAAAACCCAAATTCAACCCTGGAAGCAGAGGTGGCAGTTCTTGTGGGGGATAAAGACATCTCTTTGCTGTTGGATTCGGCGAAATCTCACTTTCAGGACTCTGCTTTAGGGTTTAGGGGCTAGGGTTGGGGCTTCCAAAAAATTGGGGCCTCTTTTGGGAAGCCTCCATGGGATGGATAGTAGCATGTTGGAGCCTATATATTGAAGACCTCTTTTGATGGAAGCCCAGGGTCCAGGATTTAGGCCTTAGGCTTCAGGGTGTAGGGCTGATAGTTTCTGGCTTCATTACCCGAACAGCTATTCGAAGGATCCAAAAGTGTGCGGAATCCGGTGGGGTTATCCCAGGATTCTGCAGATAGGGCCTGTATAATGATTAGTTTGAGATTCAAACGAGATCCTTAAGTTCCTTGGCTGGTTTGGGGACAATTTTGCATGTTGCATGTTCTGCCCTCACGCGCCACCTACACTACTCCCCCTCCCAGGAAGTCTGGTGGGTAGTAGAGAACCCCACGAATGTAAGGGTGCAGGGTATGAGCTGCAGAGAGTTCAGGCTCCAGATTTGTGAGTTTGGATTTCTAAAAAGGGATATCCGTGGATGTCAAAGATTAGAATGGTCCTTCCAACGGATTCTGCAGGGCAATTTCTTGGCAATCCCTTTAACAGTTCTTTTCAAGCGTACTTGGAAATAAGTTTTACTTGGTACTTACTAGCAACAATGCAGGGGTTCCAAATTCAGCATATTCTTGCGTCTAAACCCTAAACTTCCAAAACCCTAAACTAGGTTACGCGACGTTAATGTTCAGCCAGGGTTAGCCTTACAATCTGCTAGTTGCAATCGCTTGCAATTGCAGTTGCAGATGACCTAGACACCCCAAAATTGCCTTCCGAAATCCATAAAGCCCATAAAGCTCATAACACCTATAAAATTCATAGAACCCTAACCCTGAACCCTATCATTCTGCATGCTGAAGGGTTGCAGTTGCATTCGCTAATGTGTCCCGCCAGGTTGGAGTTGTCCATTGGGGCCCCTGGGACCCCAAGACCCCATCCATTAAGTTAAAATGTATGTATGGAGGTTTCCTAAAATTGAGGGTACTCTTTGGGGGATCCCTATAAAAAGGATTGTGGATTTTGGGGTCTATACTGCGGTCCCTTTTTTTGCGGGGGAAACTACCATATGTACACATATATACCCCAATTAGGGAACGGATCTTCATATCACGTAGGAGATAGTCCTTCATGAAGGGGTATGCCCTTAACCCAAACCCTAGCACCTGGGTCCTTTGGACCCTATGCTCCGTGATCGCAGCGCGCACACACACGGAAGCACCCATGTCTGATTGTTCTTGATTTCATACCCAATGGGTTCCACAGCGCCCATATAGCGAATTCCTACCCAAACCAGAACAGAAGTTGCTACTACAGAGGCCCGACTTTTGGGACTCTCTGGGCCTCTGGGATACTCCCCAAACCCCGAACGCTGACGCCCGCACCCTGAACCCTCAGCCCCACACCCTAAACCCTAAACCCTAGAAACTTAACTTAACCCTAAACCCTGAACCCTTACTGAGCCATCTTGGAAACTGAGTCCTAAGGCCCAAATCCCATGGCATAGTCCAGAAGCACAGAGCATTTCGTGTTTTGACGTCATGCGATTTTGAGGTTTCCTGAAAATGCAGGAATTTTCAAGACTTTGAGGTATCTTTCTGTGAGCCCTCCTTATTGCTGTAGGCTTCTATGGCTTTGTACGGAATCTCGACATATGGCAGGTCTAAGAATTAGGTGTTGCGGGTTGTGGCCTTGCAGGTATATAAGCTGTAGTCTAAACTCCTTACAGGGGGTCATATAGGGGATCATATAGGGGAGTATTATGGGGTTATGAAGGGGGATGCTAGGAATTGAGGCCCTTCAACCTTCAGTTCCAGTGTTATTATAGAGCTATTGAGGGGGATGCTAGGAGTTTAGACTATAGCTTATATGACAGTTGCTGTGGGGGTGCGCCAAGAACGCCATGTTGAGATTCTCGTATTGACTGCGTTGAGAGATGTTTTGTCGAGGGGAGCCAGTAAATGGGTTTAGGGTTTAGAGTCTAGGGTTTGGGGAAACACAGACGCCTTCATCATCGCAAAGCCCAAGTTCTTCGTCGATAGACTCTACCTGGACTTTTTAATGAAGTAGACAACCTCAACAGTCACGCTGCTGACAGATTCAGGAACCGATCCCTTAACTCATACCTTCAAACCTCGAAATTTTACACCCCAAGCCCCACGATCCAAACCCGAAACTATGTACCCTAAAACCTACAACCCACACCTGCCCAAACCTACCTAGACTCAAGCCCTACACCTTAAACCCTTAAATCCTCAACCAGAAGCTCGAAAACCATTGGCCCCACACCTTGACCCCCCTCAAACCCAAAACCCTGATATTCAGTTGTTTGATAGGTTGGTTCATATAGGGTATAGGGTTATACAGGGTAATATAGGGGTTGTATAGGGATAATGGAAAAGAAAATGGAAACTACGCATCTTATAGGGATTATATATATATATATTCTGAACTCTCTTGGCCTGCCAGAGGACAAGAGGCATCGCTTGCCTCATTTCCTGTCCGTGGCTACGAAAGAGGGCAGCTGATAGCTAACGGATGGGGGCATTCCACATCCGTAAATCCTAAACCCTAAAACCTAAACCCTAAATCCTAAACCCTAAGTCCTAAACCCTACACGCTAAACCTTAAATCCTAAACCGTAAATCCAAAACCCTTAACCCTAAAACAGCTTTTCGATTTCTTGGGCCTACCACCTTGTCCGCCTCGAAGAGGCAGGCAGAGTCCTCATAGGAACCTGCACAATGCTCCAAGGAGTTGATGGATGAGGGTTTAGGGGTTTAGAGTTTTGGGTTTGGGGTTTAGGGTTTAGGGTTTGAGGTTTAAGGTTTGTGGTTTTGGGTCTAGGGTTTGGGATTTGGGGTTTAGTGTCTAGGATTTGGGGCTTAGGGTTAAGGATTTGGGGCCTAGGGTTTAGCCTTAAGGGTTTAGGGTGTTCAGGCTGTGTGGGTTCAGGGCACAGGCTTGCCGAAGTATGTGGGCTACTGGGGTACCGTACATGCGGTATGTAGTCATATGCATGTGTCCTGTGGTCTAAACTCCTTACAGGGGTAGGCAACGTAGGGGATCATATACAGGAGTATTATAAGGGTCATTAAGGGGGATACTAGGAGTTTAGATTATAGCTCATATACATAAACATTGGAGTTGCATCCCCCCTGTAGTAACAACAGTAAGGATCCCTGCTGTAACCCCCCTACATATGTCTAGATGCCCCTTTCAACCTCAAATCCTCTAAGGCCCAAAACCTAAACTTGAAGCACTAAGCCGAGGGGTGCACGTAAGAGCTGAAGGTTATCACTAGGGGTCCAAGGACCCAAACAATGGGGTTTTAGGCTTCAAATACCATGCCTATCATAGTATTTCGGCCCTAAAGCCCTATTATTTCGCTCCTTGGACCCTAAACCCTAAATCTTCAAACCCTATTACTTGGGTCCTTGGACCCTTAGGGTTATGGTTTAGGCTTTAGGGTTTGAGGAGAATCCTGGAGGTTTCTAGGCCTTGAGGTTGAGGGTTTAGGTCGTCTGGGGGTTTGGGTTTTGGGGTGTAGGATTTAGGAGTGTAGGGTTTAGGGTTTTAGGGTTTTAGGGTTTTAGGGGTTTAGGGGTTTAGGGGTTTGGAGGGTTCGGTGTTTGCAGTCGCAGGGTTGAGGGGCTTAGGTTTAACGGAAAGGTGGGCATATTCTAATGACATCATCCCGACCCCTCACCCTACATGGCGGTTTATGCGGAACAGACTACCGAAATTGCTGAAAGGCTGTGGAATTTCAAGGAACTTCAGCATTACAACTCCGGGCTTTGGACTTTTTTGGAGGAACCTTGGGGTCAACTTTAGGTTTGCACTGCAACTTTGGAACCCTAAGCCCTAAATAATGAACGGTTGTGGTAACCCCAACCCCCAAAATTAGGACCCTACGACTATCATATGATGGTTACGGGGTCCTTACTTGGGGGGTTGGGGTTACCAAATCCTCTTATTACTAAACCCTCATCCTGGGAGAACAGGAGTGGGAAGTTTGAGGATTAGGTAAGGATTATAAGACCCTCCCCCCAGCGGTACCCCGGGGCTTAAGGAGCTAATAAGGATTATGCAGGGCTTAATACGGCCTAATAGGGCTCTAAACCTGGGGGGTACCTTTGGGACGGTAAGATTGTAAGCCCGAAATTGAGAACTGTTGGCCAGGTGAAGGTTGCTGGCTCTGCATGTTTTGCGTGGGATTTAGGTAGAAGTGTTTAGGACTTGCAAATTTTAGCGTTCAGGCTTGGTTCCTCTAGTTGGGAACCTCTTGGGCCTATGTATGTATGATATACCTACATGCACCCTTGGGGCTTGCGGTTTCTTGTATGAGGCTGTACGAGTTCTTGAAGGCGGTCTGGGATTTGTGCTTAAGGTTGGAGAGGTGTTTGGTAAGCATTATGATGGCTCAGAGTTTTTGGACGCCAAGATAGAAGAAAGAGTGGCTCAAAACCTTTAAAATCAGCCCAGAGGCTCTTATTCCGAATATTTTGGGGGTAGGGCTAGTAGTAAGGTCCAGGGTTGAAGGCGTCCGTGTCCGTGTTGCAGAGTCCTGTTGTAGAGGGGCTTAGCTTTTCTGCCACTGCAAAAGCTTAATCGTGCACCCAGAAAGTTGTGGGTGCAATGTGGGGTTCAGGGTTTTAGGGTTGGGGTGCAGGGTATTTGGGTTTTTGGATTTAGGCTTCAGGGTTTAGGGTCTAGGATTTTGCGGTGGTCCTCATCGAGGAGTTGCCCCGCCCATTTTGACGCGTAAATGTAGCGACCATTGCTATGACAGCAGCAGAGTATGATTCCGGGACAACCTATCTGTCACCAATCAAAAGTCGAATAACCATCATCCCCCAAACCTGCATGGAAACTAGAGTACAGTGAAGAAGGGCCTGTGCAATTAGATTAGGGCAGTTGTCATGTCTTGTCGGCGCGCGCGCTTCGGTTCCTATGACTCCTACTGTTGAGACTAAAAATCCTGCATGACCTTAATATACTACAATACCATAATTCCCAGTGTATAAGGTACTCAGGCCCCTGCAGGACTTTTTAGTATCCGCCGTAGACTTGTCGAAGTTGGTTCCGGCTGGCAGGGTCGCCATGAGCCACTGAGGGTCCACGTACCCAGTACCCCTGGCCGCAGATACTGCGGGCCCGAATGCGAGTTCCACATAAGGGTCGTAAAGATTATTTGAAAATACACATATATATATAAGTATGTATATATATATATGTATATATATGTATATATATATAAGAGACTCCCCTCATTTCGGAGATCCCAGAAGGCGGCTGCCAATTTTTGGAAGGAAGTGCCATATCTTGCATGCTGGACCAAAGCATGCACCACCAAAAGTGATGGCGACCTTACCAGGCCATGTAGTGGAACCATTTCCGAATGGTTGTTTCCTTCCAAAAAGAGCTATATGACAGTAGTAAGAACGACAGAAATGATGTGGCCTTCAGGTCATACCCAAAAGACTAGATGATGCCTTAAATCATGCCTCCAAAAGAGGATTCTAGAAGTCAAAGGTCTGGTGTTCAGGGCTTTGGATTTTCGGGAAACTACCGGATCAAGACGGCCAACAGGGCTTGGCGAATAGCGCCCTGTAGGCTCCTTGTGCACATCTTGGGGGACGGAATTACCCACCTTGCAACAGTGGTATATAAGATGTATATAGGAATATTGGAAGAAGTATGGAGAATCAACTGAAAATGGACAACGATGCGGAAACTGCTATAGGTAGGGCTTATATAGCTACCGACATTGTTTTCAGATGTTTTTGAGGCATATGATACCATAATCTTCCAGGAATGGAGGAACAGCACATAGGTAATTACCATGGTGCCCCAACCCATAAGGAAGATTGACACTGAACATTAGTGATTACGATGATAACACAATATCTTTGCAGTATTGGAACCTGATTGTGGTAATTTCCTAGACCCTAAACCCCAAACCTTTTGCAGTAATTCTTCAGCCTCTTCAACATGCACAGCTCCCAGGTTCAGGTTTGGGGTTTAGGTCTTAGGGTTTAGGATTCAGGGTCTTTGATTGAGGGTTCAAGGTCTTGTGGGCTTCGGGAGTTGTACTACTACGCTACAAGCCCGGAAGTCTTCATGAACTTGTCTGGTTTGCGGCTTATGTCATTCTGAAATTAGTAGTGCGTCTGTGTTTGGTGATTCTACCTAAGCCCTAAACCCTAAACCCTGCAGCTCTAGAAGCCCCGGACACTAGACCAGAAGGACGTTCTTGTGTTGGTCCCGATACCTTTCCGGATCCAACAGCCCTTGACAAAGGCAACGCACCTGCAGAAATCCATAAACTCATTCAACCTTGGTTTGGTTATGGTTTAAGGTTTAGGGTTGAGGGTTTAGGATATGGGCTTTAGGGTGCAGGGTTTGGGGCGTAGTGCGATTTAGGAATCAGTAAACCTTATTCTGTACCCTTCTTGGGGCCTTGCTCTCTCCTGTGCTGTGAGAGTTCAGGTTACCTCCACGACCAGGTTGCAGCGCAAAATGCGGATCGGTCGAGAATTATATGAAATAAAGGCCCAAAACCATAGAAGGAGCCAGGCAAGATGTTCTTCTACATACGTGGGGGGTTCAGCTAGGGTCCTTCAAAGTTTGTAGGGTTTGGGGTTTTCTAACGTTACAGAATGGCTTAAAGTTTAGGCTTTTCTCGTCTAAGGTTGTGGGTTTCGTCGGCTTCTTTGGTTTCAGGGCTATGCGTAGACCTCTCAAACAACTACAATAATCATGTCTTTTTTCCATTTAGAAGGTATAAAAGCTATCAGTATGATGGGTATTTGGGAGGTCTAGGTAGGTCTTTGGAGCGTCCATGCTCGCCCAATGCAGACTGCTGGGACCCAGATTTTAGGGCTCATGTCTATCATGGGCCAAGAGAACCTTGTTTCCCTAAACCCTAAACCCTGAAGCCTAAATTCCTAAACGCTACACTACCCAAATCCCAACCCCAAAGCTCTGAATCCCAAACCCTAAACCCTAAACCCTAAACCCTAAATGGCTCCTGAGTTGCATGCTACTCTAGGGTGCTGAAAACATCAAGTAGATCATGCTGTCCTCCAGTAACAAAAAACACCCCATGACCATCTGCGGGTACTCTTTTTCAGGGATGTAGGGATTCTATAGGGTTTAGGGTTTAGGGTGTTTATGGAACTACCAAGATTCGGGGTATCTTTCTGGGGGTCGGCATAATCAGGAATGTAGTGTTTGGCGTTCTATATTGGGGGTTCCCCCTATGTACGGAAACTACCAGATGAATTCTCAACATAGTGCCGTCATATGCTGGGCAGTCTAAGCTGTTGGCAGGTACGGGCGGTGTTGACTATAAGGCGGAGGGTAATACTGCCATAGTTGGCATTGTACGGGTTTAGGGTTCAGAGCTGGAACGCCCTAGACCCCAAACTCTCCACGTGATAGGCCCTAAATCCGCAACTCTATCGACTCCAAAACCCCAAAGCTTTTCCCTACAAGGCTAAGGGTTTTAGGGTTTAGGGCGATCGCTAAACCCTAAACCTTAAACAATCCGGGAGTCTGTTCTATGGCATTTTGTTGAGCACATGGTTGGGGCTGCCGTATGCGCTGGTCTAGAGACTTCTGGCCGGAGTGAAAGGTTCTGGGCTTTGGATTTAGGGCTAGCAGTTGGGGTTTAGGATATAGGGCCTAGGTTTCAGGCTATAGGGCTTAGGGTTTAGGATTTCAGATTTAGGGTTTGGGGTGTTTGGGTTTCGGGTCGGATTGAGACGGGCCGGGCGTCACTTGAATTATGGTTTCTGTTTCTGTAGGGGCCCTTATTCTGGGTGTAGAGGATTACATTCGGTCGCACGGGGAACTGATAATGACCTAGGGTGACGTGCGCTTCCCGCACCATGACTCGTAAAGAGATTTCAGTTAACCAACCATTGCAATGAAGACCCTGATAACTTTCATATGACTACAATTGGTTCCTACTTTTTGGGGTTGGTGTCACCGAGAAACCATCAAGTCCCCAAATCCTCAGAAACGGAAAAGTATGGGACGCTGCCGCGGGCACAAGCTGCTTGAGCATTGATTGTCACATCATCCTTTTCGGACGGAACAGCGCCAGGGTACCAGAGTATAGGCAACGTTTTCAGGGGCCATGCATGAAGAAGCCTAAATAACTGCTAACATGATGATCTCAGATTCCTGCATAATTGTGAGCTTAAACATGATCTCGGAGAGTTATGGTATAGGGTACTGCAAACAGACCTCAAAACCCTAAAGCAGCAGGCGATTGGTGTTCCAATAAAAATGACCAGATAGCAATAACAGCAAGAATGATAATGCAACATTGCCATAACAACCAAACACTGACCCTAAACCCTAATCCCTAATCCGCGTTTTAGGAAGCCGCGTTTGGTAATTTCCTTCTCTCCCTTGGCCTTGCACGAACGCCATGGCGAAGCTTTGGCAAGGTGCGGGGTGGGGTTTAAGGGTGTAGGGTTTAGGGGTTTAGGGTGTAGGGGCTCAGTGTTTAGGGTTCAGGGCCTAGAGGGATTGGAGTTCTGAGTTCTGGTTTATAGGGATGTAGAGTTCAGGGTTTCCAGTTTCGAGGTTCAGGGTTCAGGGTGTAGGGTTTACAGCTAGGAGTGATCACAGTGCGTCTTCCAACGCACTTCCAAACCCTAGAGCTCCAAACCCGGTTTAGGGTTTAGGGTTTAAAGTTTGGGGTTTGGTTGAGGGTCCAAGCCCTAAAGCCTAAAACCTTTTCCCCGACCCTCATGCCCAAACTCGCAACCTCAAACAATACTTCTTAATTATTAAACCCTATGCCAACCCTAAACCCCCAACTCTGAATTTACTAAATCCCCAAACCCCCAAACCCCTAAACCCCTAATTAAACCTGAACCCCCCCAAACACCCCAAACCCCCAGACCCCCGGATCCCTCAGACCCATCAAAGTTTGGGGTGCAGAGGCGCTGGCGGCAGTGGCCCCCACCCGCTGGTAGAGGCTTACACTGCGGAAGCCCCAGTTCAGGGTTTAGGTTTTAGGGTTTAGGGTTCAGAGTTCAGGGTTCAGGGTTTAGGGTTTAGGATTCAGGGTTTAGGATTCAGTGTTTAGGGTTTAGGGTTCAGGGTTTAGGGTTTTGCTACTTGTAGGGTCAGGAGCACCTAGTAGGTGGGTTAATAATGAAGATATCCGGGGCTACTGAATGATTTAAGTTTGGCGGTGTTGAGTAATTTTACTTACTCAGTCCTTCAACAGTGGAGCAGGGGTTAAGGAAGCGGTCTGCCCGTGGTATCTTTGGGGGTAGTTGTGATGGGACGCACGGTATATAGATTTATGTAGCTCTAGGTATACGCTTGTCCCTCAACCCCAAACCCCGCAAAGTAATATAGGTTATTACATCGGCCGTTGTCAAGTGAGACTTCCCAGGGTCCTAAATCCTACGCCCTTCACCCCCAAGCCTTAAAACACAAAATTGTTGAGCTTCAAATCCACCTCGGACTCCCACCTCTAGCCTGGAACCCAGTAGACTCTTTAAACAAATCCAAATTTCTTACCGCGGGTTAGTAGGGACTAAGGAATATATTATAAAGGGAAATATGATTCAGAGGCATTATTCCCTTATCAATTGCTACTAACCTCTAGTAAGATATATCCCTGCCGTCACGAAGAGCCATGCACACTTTAAGACGTTTCAAGTTCGGACCAAGGTGGGGGAAGATTACCGATTCGATGGCGAATACCTCTTGCCATACGACCTCAAGGTCTTCTGGGCGTGGAAACAGTGGCAGGGTTTGCGTTTAGGGTTGAGGGTTTATGGTGAAAAATTCAGGAGGTTCAAACATATCTTCATGCTAGTGTGAATAAGGCTGAAAGCATGGGCCCCTAGTACGGGCCCTAATCCGTGTATACCTACTACATACACTCTATGTACCAATAAGGACCCCAAGAATGCCCTCGAAAGCCCTGAGGGCCCATGTTGGGGGCTCATGATTCTAACCTTGGAATGTGTACTAATCCTTCTAGATGTCCTTCGAGGATCTCGGGTCCAGCTAGGACTTTATGTAACTAATCCTTCTAGATGTCCTTCAAGGAAAGCAAGATCTCGGGTCCGGCTAGCAGATAAGAGTGCACATAATATGCCTTCGGATGCTCATGACTGTCCCCATTAGGTTGTGGATTTCTAATGTTTGGCTCAGCTCAAGACCAAGACCATCTGATAGATCATCCTTCTTGTTCGTCGTCAAGACCCAAAAGTAGACTATACTGTAGGCACGTAACAGGGTGCACTCGCGCATATGTGGGGATCTTTACAACGGGCCTAAGACCAGCGGGCAAAGGGTTTAGGGTTTCATCTACTGCTTAAAGTCATGAACCCGCAGTCCAATCCCTACTAGAGACCCTATTCATCAGCTTGAAAAACCCACACATACATACATACATACA
>CAJNIZ010015447.1:79156-93126 GCA_905231905.1 Symbiodinium pilosum
ACATACATACATACATATGCATGCATGCATGCATGCATGCATGCATGCATTCATACACACATGCATACATTCACACATACATACATATACATAAAAGTACATACATGCATACATACATACATGCATGCATGCATGCATGCATGCATGCATGCACACGTAAAAACATACATGCATACATACAAACATACATACATACATACATACACACATCCATCCGTACATACATACATACATACATACATACATACATACATACATATGCATGCATGCATGCATGCATACATGCATGAAATCATACACACATGCATACATTCACACATACATACATATACATAAAACTACATACATGCATACATACATACATACATGCATGCATGCATGCATGCATGCATGCATGCATGCATGCACACGTAAAAAACATACATGCATACATACAAGCATACATACATACATGCATGCATACATACATACATACACACATACAAACATACATACATATACATATAAGTACATACATGCATATACATACATACATACATACATACATACATGCAAACCCAGCATGCATACATGCATGCATACATACATACATACATACATCCATACATACATACATACATACGTACACACATACATACATTCACACATACATACATTATACATACATACATACATACATACATGCAAACGCAGCATGCATACATGCATGCATACATACATACATACATCCATACATACATACATACATACGTACACACATACATACATTCACACATACATACATTCATATACATATGAATACATACATGCATACATGCATACATGCATAATTACATACATACATACATACATCCATACATCCATACATCCATCAATGCATGCATGCATGCATGCATTCATACACACATGCATACATTCACACATACATACATATACATATAAGTACATACATGCATACATACATACATGCATGCATGCATGCATGCATGCATACACACGTACATACATACATGCATACATACAAACAAACATACATACGCACACACACATACATACACACACACACATACATACATACATGCATGCATGCATGCATGCATACATACATACATACACACATACATACATACATACATACATACATACATACGCACATACGTACATACGTACATACGTACATACGTACATACGTACGTACATTCACACACACACATACATACACACACATATTCATACAGGCATACATACATGCATCCATGCATACATGAATGCATGCATGCATGCATGCATACATACATACATACATACATACGGTCCCTAAACCCCAAGCCAGAAGAATCCTAAACAGTCAACCCCAACTGCGGCCTCGAAACCGGAAGTTGCATGGTTCACGACCTAAACAGCGAAATGGCTAGAGCAACCCCTCCCCCCCCACCCCCCGCGCCCCTGTGTATGGAAGCCCCCATGCTGGGCGTGTTCAGAAAGATATGTTTTCCCCATGAATCATAATTTTTTTAAAAAAACACACATTCCAAACCATAGGCTCCTAAACCGGCTTAAACCCAGACACCTATTCAGAAACCACCTTAATTAAGCCCTGGCTCCCGAGTTCGATTTTGACGCCTGGATCCCGTAACTCTGCCTTGAAGGCTAGCGAAGCACATGCAACCATGTTGCTTGGACAGCCGTTGTTTAGGGCTTCCGGGTTTGCTGTTTGGTGTGTTAGGGGTACATAACTGCTAGAGGTGTTGGATTTTGATTTCCGTGCTCGAGGGTTCACTTCTTCAGCAGGGTCTGACGTCGGTAGTCGGCCTCCTGCCGCTCAAATCCTAAACCCTAAACCTAAACCCTTATGGGCTGCCAATTCAAGAATTAGTCCAGGTTGTCACCCTGAACCTTTTTAACCCCCTCTAAACGCTGCATACCCTTCACAATCCCCATGTATCCCTAAGATCCCTGGGTACAGTAGGCATAAGTTATGTAGATAGATTTAGACCCCCAAGCTAATGTACCGCCTACTCAGCAACGGCTCATGCTACTTTACTAAGCTACAGTGAAGCCTTACACCTTATAGGGATCCCATAGGACCGATATTCCCAGGATCAAACATGCGATCCGTCTGAAGTGAACCTAATATCAGGGTCCAAATCCCAAGCCCTTAACTTAAAGACCCTAATCCCTACACCCCATACCCTTAGCTCAAAAGCCTATGCCCCAACCCCTCTGCTTAAAAGTTGAAAGCCCGAAGTCTAAACCTCGAGCTAGAGTTTAGGGCCGTCTATAGAGGACTCCTATAGGGGATTACTATGGGGGTTAGTAGGCGGGATAGTAGGAGTTTAGACTATAGATCATGTGGCCCAATATTCCCACACCAACACCTCCCGCCATGTATCCTAGAGTCAGAAGCCTTGCGGCCCACACGCTGTAGGTATGGGCAGGGGATATTTTGGAGTTTAGGGTTTAGGGGCGCATTTAAAGGCGTGCAGTGTGGACAAAGGACATTTAGGCTCTCCCTATAAGCCCTAAACCCTAGACCCTAAGTATTGCTACGAACGCGGGGTGACCAGAGACAATGAGTTGGGGAATGCTGAAGGCGAGTACGGATGCGCTCACCACTGATCAACGCCGCTAGGAGGTATCAGGTTTAGAGTTTGGGGCTTAGGGTTGAAGGTTTAGGGGGTTAGGGTTTAGGGGTCTTCGACGTCTCCGATTGGCTACCACACTTGGCTCAATTCAAGAGCTTCTGCTTCGCCAGCTTGGGGATGTGTCTTGAACCCAGACTGGAGAAGGTCAGGAAATGACATGAACCAAGCCCTAAACCCGAAACCTTAACAGCATTCTCGGTCCCGACTCGAAATTGGTATCCCGCCTGGTCAAACACACAGGTGATCGCAGCAGATGCATCAGTGGCCCTAAGTATCGCAAGACGACTTTTTGTGCGGCCGCGCTGTGGGTGTAAGTTAAGGGCCTACCTGTAACCTCAAATACTTACAGCTTTATTGGTTACACCTACGTAGCAATTATGGTTTAGTCTAAAAACTTAAGGGTCCAAGGACGCAAATAATAGAGTTTTAGGGCCCAAATGCGATAAATAGTATAGTATTTGGGCTTTAAAAGCCTATTATTTGGATCCTTGGACCCTTAGGGAAAACCCCCAACTTGAAAATCCGAGCCTCCCGCAAGCCTAGCTCCTAGAGGCTTAAAACCTAACGAGCTCAATGCCCCTAACCTAACCGTAAACCATAAACCTGAAGTTGGGGTTTAGGGTTTCCAGAAGCAGGCGGGCCCAGTATAGACCCCTCATAAAGTAATCCACAGTATACGCTCAAAAATCGTCCCGCATTTGAATCCCAAATCCCTATAAACCACTTCATAATCTCACTGCCCATTTCAGTTTCCATGTTCTTTTCATTTGATTATCCATTATTTTTGCGGTAATGTCCCTAAACCCTAAACAAACCCAAAAGACCAATAAATCCCTTGGCAGCCTCGGGCCAAGGCTTCAAAAGATTGGTGTCCTGAAGACAGAGGCTGGGGGCACTCCGTTATCCCAATAGGATGAACGGTTTAGGGTTTAGGGCTTAGGGTTCTGTTCTGGTTTGGGATTTATAGTCTCCTTTAAGTAGATAGAATACGGGGTATGTGGGGATCTTTATATAACATACCCAAAGCCATATTCTATCTACTTAAGGGGGACTATAGGCTTTGAGGTTTTGCACGTCTTGGCCACTCAGCCAACTTAGCCCCCAAACCCGAGGGCTATAGTATCCGAGACACATCTAGGCAAGGGAACGAGCAACGTGAAACAAGGGCTGTCATAGGGTTTAGGGTTTCGGGTTTACATCATGAATTGCCAGCACCCCCAACCAAATCCTAGAGCAGAAAAATGAACAAGCTAGCCTCTATTCGGAACTGTAATTTTTGGCAAGACGCAACCTAAACTGAAATTGTAGCACCGGAAACTGAAATTGTAGAACCGAGAATCGCATTGGGCTTAAACAGAGCTATTCGCAGCCCTTAATCTCCTGGTAGGACCTGGCAAGAAGGTTTGGGGCTTAAGTGTTTCCTGGAAATTGCCCAGAGTAGTCTAAAGTACCATATTGGGGGTTCTACTTTCTACATCCTGTGTCGATTAAGTCTTGCTTGGCACTATGTAGTTCTGTTCTCTAGGGAGCTGCATTTGAGCCCACCCCTGGCTTTTAGATGGCAACATCGTGGTGGCATGGCAGAATAGAGATGTGATGGCCTTTGACACTCAAGGTGTATTTGGCTCCGCCGCGTGTTCAAGCCACATTGCAAGTACTGCATGTTGCAGTAGATATGTAAAGAACATCTTCTTCCTTGTGTGCTCATCAACAGACGGTGGTGCCTGCTCGGGGGTAAACCAATGCTTGTGAAGAGACGCAACTTTCCATGACGCCTATGGTTTCGACTTTTTGTCGCAGCGGATACCCAAATCCTCCAACCCCAAACCCTAACCTAACCCTCCAAAACCCAAACCCTAAACCCAAACCCCTCCAAACCCCAACCCTAAACCCCAGACCCTCCAAACCCCAAACTCTAAGCCCTGTCCAAACCCCAAACCCTCTAAACCCCACAAACCCCTGAACCCAAACCCCCCCTAAACCCTAAACCCTAAACCTTCAGGAGCTTCAGACCTTGAAGAAAGCTTTGCATGAGATCGGCGACCTCTGGAAGAAAGGCATGGTAGGGTTGTGCAGGTCCACTTGAACTGTAGTCTAAACTCCTTAAAACTCCTTAAAGGGGGTTATATAGGGCTTAGGGTTTAGGATCTAAACTCTTAAAGGAGGTTATATAGGGTTTAGGGTTTAGGATCTAGGATTCGGGGTTTAGGGTTTAGGGTCTAAACTCCGTAAATGGGGTTCTATAGGGGATTACATATAGGGGACCTCTATAGGGGCTAGTAAGGGGGATACTAGGAGTTTAGATTATAGCTTATTTGAAGGGAGGTTTAGGATTTGGGGGCCTTCAGGTCAGGGATCAGGGATGAAGGCCCAAAAGGGAACCTCCTGCAGAGCATGACAGGGACAGATGTATGTTGAACAATTACAATGACATTTCTGTTTTTTTGATAAACCCTAAACCTTAAACCTTATAAACCCTAATACCTAACTCCTGTCTTGTTTGTTGGACTTTAGGGTATCGAAGGGTTTGGCTTGACGAGAAGTAAGTGCTTCGGGATGATTTTTCGCATTGGTTTAAGGCTTGTGGTTTGGTGTGTATAGGGTTATAGTCCCCCCTAAGGGGAACTATAGGGTTAAGGCTTGTGGTTTAGGAATTTGTGTTTGAATTTGTCGGCGTTTGGTCCAGGATTTAGACGAAGTGTGGGGTCAAGCAGCCTAGACTCTCATTGACCCTTCCAAATGGATAGTTGTTCTTCAGGCCTGAAACCCTAAACTCCTAAACCAGTACAGCCTAGGGGAAGAGAGCTCCCAAGAGGCTCCCTTGCAGAAGCCTCGATTGTAGATACCCTTTATATGACTCCCCATGGCCCAAGACATTTCAAATTTCCCTCTGTAATTGCTAGGGTTCAGTGGTCGCTGTTTCATGCAAGGTCGGGATGCTTGTCTGGCTAAATGATCCTTAGCCAATTTAGGGGCCCAGGGTTTGGGGTTTACATGAAGGATAGTAAGTATACCCTAAACCCTAAACCCAAGACCCTATAAACCCTAAACCCTATAAACCCTATAAACCCTATAAACCGTATCAAATCTAAACCCTAAACCCTAAAAAACAAAAAAAGCTATTATAAACCCTAAATATAACGAGATCCCCAGGATGACTTGTTCAGCACTTGCAGGTGGAGGCTCGGCTCGTTGGAGCGGAACCTCAAAGTCCCTAAGAATGGAGAATCAAATGGAAAAGAAAATTGAAAATGAAACGGAAACTGGGGTAATAGGGTATGTTGGACCATATATTGGGGTTATAAAAGTACGTCCCCAAACCCTGAACCCGAGCCTCTCTATCATGGGTTTGGCGCCATTCTTTTGCATATGCGGGGGTCCCCGAATCCCGAAGCCCAAACCCTAAATCTTGGGGGCCTGGCGCGATTCTGTAGGCATTCGGTCCGGACCTGTAGGGTTCATGATATGAGCTACAGTCTAAAATCCTTACCACGGGTCATATGGGGGAATAGATAGGGTAGTACTCTACGGGTTATAAAGGGGGATTCTAGGAGTTTGGATTGTAGCTCATATGCGAATTGGGCTCTGATTCTTGGTTGGGGTATCTAGCGTTTTTTTTCGCAATCGAGAATTTCTGAGTTGAGTTGGATATAGAGCAGGCCCTATAGTAAGTGTTACGCCTATCATGGCGGCTTGGTGTTTTAGATTTGGTGTGTTAACAAGTTGGAGGTTTAAGGATTTGGGCTGTAGAGCTTCCCACTTCAGATTTAGATGGACCAGGGTGTATTTTCAGTATGCGGCAGCTGCTTAGTGGCTCCTGATCCACGCATGATTGGCGTTTGAAATAGTATCCTTGCATAACTAGCCCCTGCACAATAACAGTATACAATGCGCCAAGAGCGTGTCTGATTACTTAGGGTCAGACATGCTGCCATTAGCCACGCACCCAGTTTAGGATTCAGGGCTTGGAACTTGGTCATGGCCGCCCAGGAGCAGCACGATGGTTCATGGACGAAATCTGGCAAGCCCCCACTTGCAGGGCCTGTAGGTATACTTAAACCCCCTACGAACCTACTTAGGCAGAATTGTCTGGCAAAATAGGTAGGTGAGGCGCAAGAGTTCATGGACGGCAAAGAACTTCCGGTGCCATGAAGCCATCTTAGGGATGGCTACGACTTTGTCTTGCAAGTACCACCGAGACACAGCTTTGAGGTGGTAGCTCAGCCTGTGATCCCACGGACTTGGGCGTGGCTACCTGAAACTGGACTCAAAAGTTCCATCACCTCCTCGAGGCTACACTGTTACTGCTCAGAAGAGCTCTGAGACGAGGAAGAGACTGACAGACCTGCATTTCTGGGAGGCCTCCCTGCTTAAAAGTATGTAGAGTATGTACAGAACACCGCAACTGCCAAGTTTTTCCCGTTGAACCGCTGACAGTGGACTGGCACTCTGAAGCAGAGTTCAGGGAGCGGACTACAGGTGAAGCTCTTGTGGTCGCATGTTTGTCCGCCACACTTGCATAGGGCCCATATAATAACCCTAGTCATCCCCATTATTTCCCTACTCAGCAAGTCCCCCCGACCCTTCAAGTAAGTACGTTCCACGAGGTCCAAAATTTCAGAGGTTCAGGAAAAGCAGATGGCATAGCTTTGGATCCAAATCGCAAATGCTCCACATCCTAAACTCTAAGTCCTAAAACCTCAAACCTAAAGATTAAACCCTAAGCCCGAGCCCCTAGACCCTAAAACTTTACACCCAGGTGAAGAGCATTGCTGTAGTCTGCTACCTTCTGCACGAAAGCCATGACCTTGAACCCTATACCGTGCCTCCATAGGAGCTATATACAATCATCTTATGTATATTCTCCAACTATAGGGTAATATTTGGAGCTACATATAGTTACAGTACATTTTGCATAGTGCAAATGTTCATCCAATATAACTGAAAACCACTGGCTTCAGCAATTGCACAGCTAGTTCTCTAGCCCCGAAACCCTAATGAGTCAGCTTCTCGACTTGCGAGACACTCATAATTCTATCCTATATGGTACTTTCCATAAATAGGGAACTCCCCCAATATACACCCCAGCATGTCATGATCCTTATTGTAAGACCTCCAACAAGGTACTCCTTGTTTGGGGAAATCCTGATATACGAGTGGCTTTGGAGTTGCAAACTAACGATTCCGTATCATTATTGCTTTCACTTGTAGAAGCATGTTTTAGATATTCTGTTTGCTACATGACAAGTCCAGGATCGTTTATTACCGAACCCTAGGCCCTAAACCTTAAATCCTAGATCCTAAACCCTAGCCTGGTGGCATTCGCGCAAGGTGAGTTCAAAGTCACCCGCAGCCGCTCCGGCAGCAACTGTTCTGGGCTTTAGGATTTAAAGGTTCAAGGGACCCAAAACCCTAAACCATAAAGCTTAAGAGCCTTTAGGATGTAGGGCCTCACTGTAAACCCTAAACCCTCAAGCTTCAGAGCTTGTAGGATTTAGGTCCTCACTGTAAGCCCCTAAACCCAAAAGTTTGAGAGCTTGACGGATTTAGGTCTTCAGGGTTAGAAACCAGCGTCGAAGCAACTTCTATCACTAAGCCCTACAGCCCTAAGGTGTAAGCCCCAATCCCTGCGCCTGAACCTGGGGAATCTGCATTCAAATGGCCTGAGTAGGAGTTTAGGGGTTCAGGATTGGGAGATTTCAAGACCCAAAGAATGTACTACTCATAGACTTGACATCACTAGGAACCCCTTACCCTGAACAGCAAATACTGACCCCTATGAAGCCTGGGCCTAGAGCTTGAGCCCTAAAGCCTGAACCCTGAGGACTGCACCCTACACACCCTAAACTGTAAACCTTAATATGAACCCTAAACTTGACCCAAACCTCTACACGCCCTGAGCCTATAGACTCAGGCCAGGAAGATGGACACACTGCCATCGAGCAGTACATCACCGAGAGCCTCGTCCATTGGAGTGGGTTCATTTTGGGTTCAGGCTGTTCAGGGTTTTGGCGGTTTCAGGGTTGAGAGCTTTGGGGTTTTCAGGATTTAGTGTTTAGGGGTTCTAGGGTTTAGGAGTGAAGGGCCTAGGATTGTGTGGCTTCGGGCGCAAATGTTCGGTTGTGGGTGTCTTTCGTCACAGGGGAGTGCATGTGAGGTTTCAGTTTATTGTCATTATGATTATGAGTGGCCCGTTTACAGATTTGGTGAGGGTTGTTGCAGTTTGTATAGCAGCTACAAAAAAAGGGGCTGCACGGAGGTCATTATGAAATCCTACACAGTGTACCTGCGGATTATGTTAGTTTCTCGGACTGTATTGGGGTATGCACAATGGGCGCCCTAACCGTAGGCCCTAGACCCTAAACCCTAAGTCGGTGCACCGGGCACTTGCCCGAAAATGTGGGCTTTAGAGTCCAGGGTTTTACTCAAAGTCTCACGTTGTCACTTTTGGCGGACAGACAATATCGTTATGAAGGCTTATTGAGGTTACTACGGCTTATTGAGGATATTAGGGCCACAAGCGTTATTAGGGTTACGCGGCATAAAAGGGTTATTTGGGTTATTCCCGCTTGAATGAAACACCATAACATGTCCAAAAGCAAGTGCGCCGGAGCCTCTTGGTAGCGCGCCTTCGCGACACACTCACGAACAGCTTGTGCAATCAAGATAAGATCTACGGGTATATTCTATTCGTATACTATAGCTATATCATGGGTATAAGAAGTACTACTGGACATGATTCATGCTTCCAGTTGTAGAGGTCTAGGGTTGAGGCTTAAATAGCCGCAACAAGGCTTGGGTCAGGGTTTCTGAAAATCATTGCAAATATTTGGAGCTTCCTACCCTTGATTTTGCTACCAGCTCAGTCAGATTTCTCTTAACAAATATGTGCCTGCGCTGCGTGGCCATTTATGGTAGAATTTGGAGGAAGGAAGCGCGCAATGGTATCTACAGGAAATGCGCGCAAACGCAGACCCTAATCTTTGCAAGCTACCCGCTGGTTGAGGTCCCCAGCCAACTATACTACACATGCTTACCTTGCCACTATTCCCGGGGTAAGGGCCTCACCCTGGACCTCTAAACCCTTTCCAAAGACTAAGCCCCTAAACCCTCAACCGTCAAACCCTGAATCCCTCAAGGCTAAACCCCGAAACCGTAAAGCCCTAAACCCTAGACCCATATGATGCATCAGGAAGTACGGTGAGGTGGGGAAGAAGATCCACACAGGGCGATCTCGCAACGACCAGTTGCCCGTTTGCATGGTTTCAGGGTTTAGTGTTTATGGGTTTTTGGGTTTAGGGTTTAGGGTTTAGGATTGGGCTACTTCATTATGCTAACCCTTGGGATCGAAATGCCTGCAAGTATGTCCCATTTAAAGACTTCCGGCAGGTATTGTTTCTAACAAGCCCTATAGGGTTAGGGTTCTGCAATCAAGTAGCCAGGTAAAATTGAAGGCCAAACCATAACTATGACCTATCTCAGCGCGAAAGCGGCGAAGAGTCGCAAAGGCCTCATGTTTTCTGGTTCGCCTCTGGCCAAGTTTAATCGAAAGAGGAACAATGGCGAGCACCCAAGATAGTCGAGCAACGCAAAACCATATTCCCTAAGCCCTAAAACCTAAACTCTAGACCCCAAACCCTAAACCTTAATCTCTAAACCCTTGGGGAAGTTTCAGTATCCAAACTTAAACTCGGCCCTCCAATGAACTACCCACAAAGCTTCCTTAACATTCAATACCTGGACCCCAAAAGTATGTAAAATGATGGCCTTTATGGCCATTCTTAGGGATTTAGGGTTATTATTTTACGTACATTTGGGGTCTAGGTAGAGCCTAGGGTGTAGGGTTTACGGGTGTAGGGTTTAGGGGTTCAGAGTGTTGGGGTTTGGGGTTAAGGGTGTAGGGCTTCAGGGACTGGGGTTTGGGACATGTTGTTCAGAACCTGACCTATCTAGGGGGGCATGTACCCTACCACCTACCCTATACTAAGCACCCTTGCAGGCTTCCCAAAATCAGGGGTACTTGTTTGGGGGTCCCAATAGTAAGGACAATAGAATTGTGGCGTCTATATTTGGGTCCTCCTAATTTGGGAAACTGGACCCAGACGACTACCCTCGGATGCTTGAAGAGGTTCAGCCCTTGTGCCAGAAACTGCAAACGGCGCTTGCCTAAACCCTAAACCCTAAACCCTAAACCCTAAACCTTTGTGTGTGGACAACTTGGAGTTGGCGACAAGCCTGGCGGAATGGTCAGGGATTCTGGACCAGACATCCAAGAACTTCTTGGCGTCACCTGAAGCTTTGCGTGAAAATGTGAAAGTCCTGTGGAAGTATAACCCAAGTGTCGTGTGCAGTACAATGGATAGAATCCACTTTCACTATTATCACCCCTTACATTCTCCGTTGCTCCGGCTCATTTAGAAGTAATTAGGCGGAGCCTGCTGCGGGGTAGTGTAAGGGGGTGTAGTTCTCATAAGTCAGGAGAACCTAAACCCTAAACCCTGAAACCCTGAGACTTTGCGGTTGCGAGTTTACCTACAACCCCAATTACCTACATTTGTTATGGGTTATACCTACTAATTAAGGGGTAATTACCATTAATCTGTAGGTAATTGGGGTTGACCCTAAACCCCTAAACCCTAAACGCTAAAACCCTGAAACTTTGCGGTTTCGAGTTTAGAGTTTGAGGTTTAGAGTGGTTTCCCTAAGGGTTCAAGTAGCTGATAATCATATACTCGCCCTTGTCCAAGACCTGTACTAAAATCACTATTACCCAAACCCAGGCACTCAAATATTGGGTGCATGGACCCTTAGGGTTTGGGGTCTATAAAGCCATAAGCTGCATGTTCTAAGCCAGCTTTCCCCTCTCTAGCCAGGTTTAGGGTTTAGGATTTAGGGTTTAGGGTTTAGGGACATTCTGAATCCGAACTATCAGTACGACCGTGGATGGAGGAAATCTGGCACCACTTGGGATCGCGAAAATATTGCAGTTGCTGGTGTATATGGAATTTTAGGTGGTGCAAATTGTCCTACGCCAACAGTATCACGATCACTGTAATATACTCTTACTACTCGTAGTACTATTACGAATGTTCCTATTTTTCATTGGAAGTCCTGTTACCATCGTCAAGTACCATCGTTGTGCTTTTTTTTTATCATGATTGCCATATTACTGGTATCACCTTGGGTAACACAACCGTCCCATTTCTGGTCGCATTATTCTCCCAAAGCCCCAAATCCTAAGCTAACCCATGAAGGAACTCGTACCCACAGTTTGTATCTCTCTGGCAGTATCCTGAACCAGTAGGCACTCCCACCCCCCCAATTTGTTTGTACTTCCCTCCACTTGTATTCACCGCCACTCTAAACCATAAACCCTAAACTCCATCACCCATCTAGGTTGCGTACTGTGTCGACCTATAACAGCTCAATAGTCAGGGTTTAGGCTTTAGGGGTGCTACACCTATTGTAAGCCCCCAATATATGAATCTAATTAAAGACTGGGGCAGTGCCCAACATCTAGGTCCATGACAATGATCCGTCTCTACTCGCTGGAGCGCCTCAGGGAGGTGCACTAAGAAAAGGATGCGGTTGAATCTTCTCGTCTTTTGCTGTCCGGGTTTCAAACTTGCAGAGTTTGGGCTTCAGACATTTGGGGCCTCAGGATTTTTGGGGGTTGAGGGCGCAGGGGTAGTTTGAGGTTTACTGAGATCTACCCGAACCTAGTATGTTGCACGTGCAGGTAGAACGTCATGTTTGAGTTTGCGGCACGATCCCAAGAAAGCATGTGTTCACGTCTTGAAGTTTTTGGCTGTCCTTGATGGTCTAAGGTTTAGAGCTTAGGGACGATGGTATAGGGTTGAGGGTTTAGGGAGGATGGTTTAGGGTTTAGGGTTTATTAAGTCCACTCAAAATATGTCTGTGCAATCACCTGGCCCTTACTTTTCAACGCTGTACATTGAATGCTCCCTACAAGCCTAAGATGCTGGACATAATAGGGGTAGTACAGGCTCGGTGGTGCTTCTCACATCAGGGGGAAGTGGCCAACAACATAGCTACTTCTTATACTTGACCACTACATGTCAGGGAAGCTGTTATGACTAGGGGAGAGGAGGGCCTTTTTACACCAGCCTAAAACCCAAAACCCAAAACCCTAAACCCCAAACTCCCCAAACCCTCTACAGTAACCCCTAAACTGTCTGAGTGCGTCCTATAGTGAGACTTTTGACCCCAACTCAGGCTCTTGACCGCCCCCCCACACACACACTAACAGCTTCTCTACATGGCTGGCCTTGACCCGAAACCCTAAGGGTCCATGTACCAAATAATTAGGTACTTGGGGTTTTGGGTAATAGTAATTGTAGTACAGGTTTTGGGGAAGTAGATGATTATTAGGTACTTGGACCCTTAGGGGAAAGCATGTAGAATGAGGGAGGCATGGAATGGGAAATGGAAACCAGAACAGGGTTAGTGGATTTTGGGCCTTGTTTTGCCTACTGTTGGACTCCTTAGGGTAGGCTCATACAACAGCGCTTCGTAGGTCCTGCTACTATATGCGGGCTGAGCCTAACGTAGCCCTAAACCCAAAACTCCCCTTTCGGGGCTTGATTCTCTAAATCATACTGTGCACACTCCCAAGTCAGAAAGCATATGGCCATCGACTGAGAACTGCGAATCGCCAAGCGGACAATACGACAAGTTCACGGAGATGAAATAACCCCAAAACCTAAACCCTAAAACCCTCAACCCCAGATCCTATACCCTAAAGCCTAAAGCCTAACACCGTTCATGCACAAACCACTGAACCTTGCAGCTCTTGTAGAACAATACCAGAGACCCATTAGCCTAGACCCTGAACCCTAAACTCTACATGAGCCATTGTCTAAACTCCTAGTATCTCCCTTCATATCCCCTATAGTAGTCCCCTATATAATCCCCTATTAAACCCCTTTAAGGAGTCTAGACTAAGGCTCAAATCATTCCTATACATAACCCCAATATAATATGGTAGCTTCCATTTTCTTTTCCATTATCCCAATATGACCCTAATATTACCCAAATGGGACCCTAAACCCTAAACCCTAAACCTAAGGTTTTGGACCCCGCTTTTAAAGCCCTGCACCTCCAGTCCTCAAAGCTGGCTCAAAAGTCCCATGCTTTTTCACTTTTGGGGTTAGGCCCCACCTGAAAAAGGGGTTTAAGGTTTGGGGAAGATGGGTTTAGGGTGTAGAGTCTAGGGATAATGGGTTTCGAGTTTAGGGAGAAGTGGTTGAGGGTTCAGGGCTCAGGGATAGCAGGCTCTCCCCCCCCTCCCCCTCCCCCCCTCCC
>CAJNIZ010015458.1:0-24810 GCA_905231905.1 Symbiodinium pilosum
TGCTGAGCATAGGAATGCATAGCATCACAAGACCCTTGACGTGCTCATGCGAAGCCCGCAATGAACTGGGAAGACAGCACGGGCATAAAATGATATTGGACATCATAAAAATCGTGGGCTTCGCGTGGGCCGGACTGCAGCCTGCACTGACTGACCCGGGGCAAGGTCCTGGTTTGAATCACGGCCTTGCTTCAGGGGAAGGGCCATGTTTGGAGGCCCAGTGCAGCCTCACGAAGCACCCTGGCACTCGTGCACCCTCCAGCAGCTTATGGTCTGCCGGAGAGTGCCGGCGCGCACAACATGCGCGGCCGTGTCATACCCAAAGCTAATCCATCAGAGAGCAGGAGGAAAACACGCATCACCGGTTCCAAGGCGTTTCAGACGGAACTCGTGAGATCAGTGTGCTGCATGCGTCAGGCTGGATAGGGCTCTTGGTGGCGCGAGTCTGCCTGCAGTCCCTTGCCATCGCAGGACATTCTGATCTACGGCCATGGTTCTGACAAGGTTGCAGTGTTCGCCGTGCGGAATAGATAGACCCTGGCCCGGGCTGAAGCAGTTCTGGGTCTGGGTGAGGCAGAAACCAAATTAGGTTTGACAAGCGTTTCCGAAAATCATCGACTGGAAAGACATAAGGCCCCCAAGCCAAAACATAACACAAAACTCAGTTACACAAAACCCTTCAAGGACTCCCTAGAGTTGATCCCCCGAATATCCTCCTTGTTGACCAAGGAAATTTTACGTTTCGGGGGTGGGCATTTCTGGATCAATTTGTTTTACCAGATCATGTATAACGCCCAGGTTTGTAAGGGAGGTCAGCTTCACTCGATTTAGAATCTGGAACAGTTGCCCAAGCAGGAGAGTTCTGGTACGTTTGGGATTACATGGTGCTGGAGGCGCGGTAGCACTCGTAGGTAGCAGAAGTCATGACAGAAGTACAGAATGCAGTTGAAAGTTGCCACGGTAGTGGGGGTGGCCATGGTAACAAGGGCAGCGGCAATCGTGGAACTAGAAATAGGGTAAATCGAGTAGCAGCAGCTACAACTGCTGCTGGTATCGCTCCTGGGCAATGATTGCTTCTTCCTTGTGTGATCTCCTGGCCTAGCTGCAGTCATCTTTCTCTTGAACAGCACCAAACACTCCAGATCTTGTTTATGGAAGGCCGGGGCCCTCGTCCTGCTCCTCCCAGCGTCTGCTCCACTGCCAGGGTTGGGCCTGATGTCGCAGCTGCTCGCCTGTGGTTCAGAATTCTGGGTTTCGCAGAATTAGGGGTACTTTTTTGGGGGTCCTCGTATTAGCGATTATAGTAATTGGGGGTCTCTATTGGGGTCCCCAGAAAGCCCCACATGCAAAAAGAGGCGCGAGTGACAATTCCGCAATTTTTTGGGTTCTGGATCCAAGTGGATCTGCGGGTCAAGAATGGTTCAGGGAACAGTACAGCGGATTGGGATCCGTGTGCCCCCGCTCAACGGTCTTCAATCCACCACCAAATCCAAAAGCGTGAGCAGCGAATTTTTGTACTCATAGTTGACCCAGCTGAGAAACAGAAAACAGTACACGGCTGTACATTTCAGGAATAGGCCTACTGCGCCTTTTCAATCTTGGAGATTCTGATTGCTGAAAGCGGCATGTACTACAGCTGCAGAGATTTTGATTCTGAGTTTTTTTATCATGTGTGGATGGTAGTACGGGGGCTTTAATAGGATTTGAGTTGATTTTGGTTTTAGGGCTGCTTTCAGTGTGGAAGGCGGCTGCCGAACTTGGAAGCAAGCCTTAGAGCCTTAGTCTTAGGGCAGCTCTGAGGGCTAAGCTTTTTTTTGCTCCTTCCATGACTTGAGGCCGGCGCCGTGCGTGGCCTTGGCGTGGCAGCTCCTCAGACAGCAGAGAAACCGGGGATGTTCTCATAGAGGTTTCTCAGAGGCACAGGTCCGCTCTGACAGGTTAGCAGCGCACCATGGGTTTCCATGGAAACCTGACGTTTGACACTTCCTGCGCATGCAGCACACTTTCCTCAAATCCTCGTGCAGTTTGTGGAGAGATGCGAGCATTTTCACGTACTGGATTCTCAGATGGTAGCTTCTGACTGACAGCGAGAAGCAACCTGAATCTGCGGTGTCACCTTGCCAGGTTTCTTGCTATTCGGCTCATGCGCCTTGGTTGACTTGAGGTTGGGCTACATGTGCGAGGGCTCATGTGCAAGATGGGTGTAAAGGTGCTCCAGCTTGGGTCCTGGGAATTCTGGGGAAGTGCCAGATTAGGCTGGAAATGGCAAGTAGTTGTGAGTACAACAGAAAAGGCCAAAACCAAGATCTGGCTTCCTTTGTTGAAGCCGGAGATCCGCTCCTAAAATAACGTCTATGCGGCATGCCGCTACCAGATATCCACCTTTCTGGTTTCCTCGCGCAATCCCTGGAGCAAAGTGATGAGGCTGGGCTTCGCAAAGACAAAGTTCAACGGAGAGACTTGGCCTGCTGGGAATAGAATACCTGTATTACATTATATTACCCAAAACAGGGCTCATTGTTTTTGGGATCCTTGGGATTTTCCCGTTAGCTTGAAGCTTTAGGTTCCTTCAAACGTAGGCCGGCAAAACCTTAAATCCCTAAATGGTAGTTTCCATTTTCTTTTCCATTATCCCAATATAACCCCTATACAAGCCCAATACTGTTTAATCCATATGTAGAACCCATTATAGGAGTTTCCATTTTACTTTCCATTGTCCGTATACAACCCGAAGATTACATACCGCAATATATAATATTACCCCAAAGTGAAGTACTCGTCGCTTGTGGTGCTGAGTAGTTAGCAGAGTTGCAGTAAATTCCAGCCAAAGTGCGGGAAGCCCCGGAACAGACTTTCTTTGCCGTGCCTGCACTGCTGTGCGATGCGCCTGTTTAGGTAATCCAATTATAGTAGTTTCCATTTCATTTTTCATTATCCCTAATTTATATTTACCCCAATACATTGTATCATCGCTCAGGCCCGGGTTTTGGAGCACCCTAAACCCGAAACCCTAACCCTAATCCCTAATCCCTCACCCCTCAACCTGAAACCTAAACCCCTGCACCCCTAAATTGTCCGCTGAGGCCCGGGTTTTGGAGGACAACCTGTACCTTCAGGGCTTTTTCATCTGGCAGCTGCTGCCCAATCGCATCAGCTGGCCCTCTGGCTTTAGGGGTAATGGAAAAGAAAATGGAAACTATAGTATAGGGTTATATACGGTTTAGGATTTAGGGTTTAGGGAAGAGAAAATGGAGATTACTATTTAGGGTTTAGGGCTTTAGGGTTTAGGGTTCTAGGGGTTATGTTGGGGTTATAATATAGGGATAATGGAGAATAGAATGAAAACTACTGTAATTGTAATGGGTTTTATAGGGACTATATTATGAGAGTATAGGCGTTTCTGGAAACTTCAAGGCTTCCCTTTTTGAGAAACTCCCGTATGCTTCAGGCTGGATCCCCTATATAACCCCTCTAGCCCTAAACCGTAAAGCCCTGAACCCTAAATAGTAATTTCCAGTTTCTCTTCCCTAAACCCTAAATCCTAAACCCTATATATTGGGTACTGCCCCCCCCCAGTAACAGTGGGATAAAATTTTTAATATGGTTATATATAGCCCTTAATAGGACCCCTAATATAGACTGTTACTGGGTGGGGGCAGTACCCAACCTACATATTTCAAACCCAGTCTGGTACTTCAGCAGCCGAGGTACTTGCATCATGCGCCTCTGTGGTTTTTGAGGGCCAGTTACGCGTTCATGCTCTACGTGCCCTGGATGCTGAGTCGGTTTTCGTGTAGTAAAAGGTGTCGGGTCGACGAGGCCGTTTGTGGGTTTCAGTTTGCTCTTTTCAATGATAGCTGGATTGTCCCAGTCTTTCTGCACTTTGGAAGATGGCATTATAGGTAGCAATCATGCCTCTCACTGCCAATCACCTTTTTTTTCCTCTCCCTCTCTCCCTCTCTATGCCTGTGTGGTCAATAATCCTAAAGCCCAGAGCTTCACAAATCCTTGCCAAGCCCTGGCCGACTCTGAGGTTGAGGTAGTTCTGCCGCTTTGCGGCTTCTTCACTGGAGCGCCGCGGTACCTCGCTGCCTGGGGCTTGACTCCTGGCAGAAGTCACCCTACAGAAAACATATGCAGCTGGATTCTGGATGGGCAAGAGCCCCCCATCAGCCCACTAGAAGATTGAAACGAGGACCCACCCCCTGCTCACCCCAGTTTTTGCAGAAGTTTCGAACCTTGTGGCAAGCCTATGCCGGAGACAAGCACATAGGGTCGCCTAATCGTTCAGATGCACGGCATGGTACTTGGTATCTGGTTTTCATGTGCAGTTTGTGGGCATCCTGCTTGGATGTGGGTAGATTTCAAGATCCCTGCATGTTTGACAAAGCCTCAACTTAAATATGTAGCATAGCGGTTGAGGGTTCAACTCTTCATCAACGCCATCTACTTGTGGGCAGCGTTCTACGACAGGCTTTTCGAAGGGAGGAAGAGTCGAAACGCGTTGAACCCATCCTCTAGCCACGTTCTGTCCCTGTGAAGAAAACAGCGCTAAGGATAGCTTTGATGTTTGGCATCTACGTCACAGGCGCAGTTCCTGTTCCCTTGTCCGAGTTGTGCGGGATTCTGCACCGCAATCTTCTCAGGAAACACCGATGTATACCTTCAGATGCACGTCCAAAGAGGGAGTGACCTGACAAGCAGCAAAGCGCCTTTGGGGTAGGTCAAGAAAAGTTTCGATATCTAGAGAAGAAGAGGAAAGACTCTCTGAGAGATAAAGAGGGCGAGGAGAAGAAGACAATGATGCACACCCATACGCCGCATATACTTTTACATGCATATGTACATATACGCATACAATTACACATGCACACGCAAGTACTTTTGTATTCTATCATGTGATAGGATTGGATATGTTACGATATGACGTGGTATGCATGTATATATATATATATCTATATTACTCCACATGTGCATTCACAGATATTCGTTACATGCTGCAGTTTTCAGTTATACACCAACATACATATGCAGATGCGTTTGGTATTGCAGGAAATTGGGGCGCCTTCAACTTCGGATCTTGGCAAGGAAAATGCCGGCTTTTCAAGGTGAGCTGCTTCTTTTTTGGGTTGTGTAGTCTTGGGTCAGTCATGAGGAGGCCCCCAGCTGGACAAAGCTGCATGCATTTGCTTGTTTGGGAGGAAGAAGGGATGCATTCTGTCGCGCCCAAGGATATTCCATCGTCTGTGTTGGCCTGTTCGACCTGGATGTGGCAGCTTGGCACCAGTAGACTATTGCAACGCCACCTAAGCCAATGCGCCCCAGTCTGCCAAGGCGTATTCGAGCTTCTTTTCCGCCCGAGAATCTGGAGACTGCTTCTGGTCTGACATGTTCCTGCGCCCGTTGATGACGGTGTCTTGGGCTATTCTCAGACATTTGACCTTTTCTCATACCGTTTGTTTTGGCAGATAACAGGAAGCCGGATCTGGAGAAGTCATTCACATGTGAAGGGGAGGGGAAGCCATTTATACGTTCAAGGGAATCTCGTAATGCTAGGCAGCTTCCGGGAGGATTTGCTTCCGTCCAAGGGATGCAAGTTTCCTAAGATTCTCAAGATTCCCAGCCATTGCTACTAACTCCCGAAAAACCATTCGAGGATGGTGCAGCACTTTCGCTATGCCAGACTTCACAACGCTCGTTAATAACAGCTTGTGTTTCCATATGTTAGGCGTTTCCGTGTTACAAACATCAGAAATCCTCATTGAGATCTTTGCCTGGTGGTCTTTGGAGGGCTTTTCGCTTTTTCTTTGTCGCGAATCCTTGGTTGTTGGGAATCTTGATTTGAAATGAGTCTTTCATGTCGGACTTTCATTACAACATCTTGTTCAAAATCCCTGGCAAAAGTTCTTATCATTAGGGGTCTGACTGGAAATTTTGACTAATCAAGTTTGCTTCGGAATCCTCAGTGGGAATCTTTGTTTGGGATCCACCTTTCATTGTTCTTCTTGAAATATTTTGTTGAAGATCTCTATCAAAAGGCCTAACAGGAGTCCTTCGTCAGATTTCATAGGGATCTTGGCTAATGAATTTATTGAGGCTTCTTTTTGATTTGGGGTCAAGATTTCGAGTGTAGTTCTCATCAACGAAAATCCTTATCGGAGGTCTTTATTCGGAGTCTCATTCAAAATTCCAAGTCATCACATCTTTGGGGAGGTCCTGATTAAGGAGGCTCATTGAGGCTGCCTATAAGGATCATTATTCGAGCAGCGATGTATTCGAGGGCATCTTAATCGGCATGCTTATCAGGGAGCTTCATTGAAGGTCCTGTGAAATGCGTATCTGGCATCCACAGTAGTGCTATTGTGGAGAAACTTAGTAAGATTAAGCTTGTGATGGATCTTTGCGGGGAGTACCTGAGACAGAGAGGGCAAAGATGCAAGAACTGCAGATTTTTGGGAGCAAGCAAACATATCACAAATGTTGCTTGTGGGGGGTAGGTTATTGAAGGTGCATACCATATGCATATGTATATATATATATATATCTACATATATGTGCAGAGGGAACTGCTTTCTCAGTAGGGGGTGCAGAGGGAACTGCTTTCTCAGTAGGGGGTGGGCATGGTTATTGGGGTGAGGGGCTTTTTGTGAGGGTGGGAGCCGAAGGTCTACATCTTCATCAGCCTGTTTTACTGCGCATTTGATACCTGGACCAACACGTCCTGGCCGTACTACAACTGGGCTGCTCGGCTCGCAAGGTTCGGCTTCGTGAGGAATGCACAAAGAATATGTGCATGCATCTTTCGGGCGGATGGCCCTACCTTCTGAGGGCGGTTAGTAGGATCTTTAGTAAATGGGATCTCCCTATCTTTCTATTTGCTTATGTGTAGTTGGGGCCCCGCACTTCAGTAGAGCTGTCTGAGTAGTAGAAACCACTAATCTTCTCAGTGTTTGTGCCCCCTCATGTTCCCCAAAACTATGAGATCTACGAAGGGAGTTCTGGTGAACCAAACAGATACCACAGCGTTGAAAAAACAGATTTGGTAGTGCTTCATCAGACCCTTTAGCGGACATCCTTGAGCAGATCTTCGAAGGACACCCTTTATGGTGCTTGCGGCTTCAAGCCTTTAGGGCTTCATGGCCAATCGCGCGCTCAGCCCAAGACCAAGAATTGCCCAAGCTAACTAGGGTTTAGGGTTAAGGAACTGACCCAGGTTTTGGAGATGTGCCATGAGTTTGTCCTTTGTCCATCCCGGTCCAAAGCCCCCCCAAATCCCGTGCGTCAGGCGTTTCAATTCAAAAGGGTCTTGGGATCCTTGGGAGTTGGGTGGCCTATGTGAGTTACAGTCTAAACTCCGTAAAGGGGGTTTCTATAGGGACTTATATAGGGGAGTATCATAGGGCTTATTAGGGGGTGTTAGGAGTTTAGACTATAGCTCATGTCATGCTAATGTTAGGATGCCTTGTGGATGAATTTGCATTTCAGTCAGCTGCGTTCCGTGCGGAGAAGCTCGCACCCAGGGTGCTTGAAGCCAACCACGCACAAACTCAGGTCCCTTCTTGCTGCTAGTTAGTGGGGATTCAGAGAATACCAACCCCATAGAATCCCCATATGAGCTATAGTCTCAAATCCTTTTTAATGTTTTTTGGGGATGATATAGGGGAGCATTATAGGGGCTATTAAAGGGGATACTTGGAGTGTAGACTTTTGCTCATATGATGCATTCCCTTACTTCCTAGTGATCCCCAGCAAGCATTTGCCAAGTAAAGTCCCTTTCTTGGGACCTTGGCATATGAGTAGTATTTTATTTGGGGATATTGTGATACCCAATATAGAGTAAGATTATATCCTCCTTTTGGGGTATAGTATTTTATATAAGGAATATACTCTCCCTAAACCCTAAACCCTAAGTAGTAGTTTCCATTTTCTTTTCCATTATCCCTATATAACCCTAATATAACCCTAATATAACCATAATCTTACTAGGTTCAACCACCAAAAAAACACTACTCATATGGCGTCACCTGCAGAGCTCTACTACGTAGAGCTCCCAAGACGGGGTTATCATCATTGGTATTGTTATTCCTTGTAGTCATTAATATTAATGTAGATATAACATCGTTGCTATGAATCCGTTTTTGTTATTATGGTTGCCATGTCTGTTAATCTTTCGGATTATTATCCTTATCATTGTGTAACCTATTCCCCTAAACCTCTAGCGGTTAGGCAGAGAAGTCCTTGAGCCCAGGAGATCATCCCAGAGTTTCAGCTTCATGGGCTGAGCCTTGATTGCGTTGGCTGTCCTTCTGTACCAGAGGGGTTGAAGTTGAAGTGGCTTGTAGGGCCCCTTTGTAATAGTGACTATTAGGGATAGTAATAGTTATATTAGGGTCCTTTTTTGTTGTTATCATGCCATTATTACAGCGGGGAAGTTGGGCATATACTGTTATAGAGGGGTTATATAGAACTTCAATACTTGAGAATCAGATGGAAAAGAACACGGAGAGTGAAATGGACGCTGGGATTATGTAGTGGTTTAGGGTTTCCGTAAGTCGGGCATCCCCTCCCGCGGGGTCCTATCTTTAGGATGATAGTATACTGAGGTCTTTCCAAGGGTCGGAACTCCCAAGCGTGGCTTACAGGTTCAGGAACTGGCATGGTCCTCTTTGAGTTGAACAGAGGCTTGGGGACTATGACGTAACTGATTGGGGGACTTGGGCTGATCACACTTTACGTACTTCACAAGCTTCAGGGAGCACGCTTGTGGAGTCAAAGACAACTGTTGGCAACGAACCTTTAGATCTTGTGGAGCCCCGCTGCTGATGGACACTCACTTTCCAGGCGCTGATCAAACTTGAAGTTACATGTCTCTGTGAAAGTATGCTTTGACTGTCTGTACCTTTTGCCTGCATGTAGAACCTGCATTGTTCCTTTTGCTCACTGGCGGTCGGTAGGGAATAAGGGAATAGAAGCCCTATGAATATAGTCCCTTATTCGCATGTCCCCTTGCATAATCCCTATACAGTATATTTCTTTCATTGCCTAGTCACCCCTAGCAAGTTCCCAAAACATCGCACACGGACTCAGGACCGACCTGCGGTAGTGGAGGCTTATAACTACTACTATTACTGCTGCTGACTACTACTATTTGTATTCGTATTGTTACCAGTCTTTTTCTTAGTAATTAGTATTTCCATTGCTATTACTTCTGTTCTTCTTACAAGTTAAGTAGGCGTGTAGAGAAGTATATATGGGAATGGAGAAGGAGATGGCAAGTGGGAGTGTAGTAATTTGTGGGAGGGGGTTTCCATGAATTAGGGGTTGGGTTCTGCAGAAATGGCCAATACCTGATGAAAAAGTGCTCATCTGGTCTGGAGAGTTTGATGTCTGCGCTGGCAGGCGTCCTAGCTCACCCTCCTCACCATGAAGGAAACAGCTAGTCAAATTCTGTGGCATGTTGTCCCAATCCGAGGCTCAATCTCATCAGGCTGCTAGGAGCGCCTCTTGCTGAGTGGCTGTCCTAGCTCAAAGCTCAAAGCTCAAAGCTAACTTAGCTTTAAAGCTTTCTTTCGGTGGTCAAGACGCTTCACAAGATCCGAAGCTTGCAGCAACCCGTTGCTGCTCGCAAGGTTACCTCAGCGGCAAGACATGCAAGTGTTGCAACGTTTAGCCTCCTTCGGGTACAACGAAGAATGGTTCCACATACTGACATGCTCGCATGCTCGAAGAGTACGCTCAGCAAGTATTACATGTTCTTGTGTCCAGATGTTCGGCCCCATCCCACTAGATGAGCTGTCAGACTCCTTGCAGAACCGGACAAGCCTTGAACTAGAATTTCTACAAAGTCTATTGCTTAAGGCATGAGGTGCCTGTGTATTCATGACATTCGGTGACAACAACAGCAAAAGGTAGGCAAGCTTTCCCATGCTGCAGGCTCTTCCATCCCAGATGGGCAAGCCGAAGCCTTGAAAGCTAAATGTTCCACCTAGACCCGGAGCCCTGAAGAGTGCTGGTCGCCACAGCCTTCCTCTGCCTGGCCAATTTGCAAGTCCTCTTCTTAACTGTCTCGGGGGCAGGCCTTGAGAGAGAAGTAGTTGCCAGTACTGCCGGGGACTTTAAACGTAAGCGGTGTACAGCCCCAAAGCCGATCCTGTGCACATGCCTAGGGTGCTGGACCCAAACCGTTTCGTCTGCCACAAAAGCCATCAGGTTGAAAAATGCATTCCAGACACACTAACTCCAATCACAGTGAGAGGACCTTTTCGCCTCATCAGCTCTTACGGCGTCTTTCCCCCTGAGGCCTTGCCACAGGCAGGGCAGAATGCAACTGGATGTCAGGATTTTCAAGTTTTTAGGGTTTCGAAACGTTTGAAGTTGTGTGTTTCAGTTTCTACGTCATCGACCCCATCCCTTCCCGCCTGACTTTTTAAACACATGATTTCCTCTTTAATGGCATGCCCAAAAAATGTAATCGACTGACACCTGGCTTCGGAAGTACCAGTGGCATCGCTAAATTCCCAATGTTGTGGCTGGATCCATCCGTGTGCTGAGCTATGTTTGATAGCCCTTCCAGTCATCTTCCGCAGTCACAAGAGACTCTCCTCGTGTAGTCGCCAACAAAAGATAGTGCCTCCTAGGCCATGATGGCATCAGGCTGAGCACTGCCCAAGGGTTGCGGCAGATACCTGGCTTGCGGCGGTTATTAGGGTTTAGGGTTTAAGGTTTAGGGGTTAGGGATTAGGAGTTAGAACACCAGACAAGTTGGTTGGGAACCCGGACAGGGTATTTTTGCAACGACACGGTGGTGAGTGTAGTGCTCCTTGCTGTTTGTGTCGAGATCTTTTCCGAGAGGTGCGCACCACGCTGGTATACGAGGGCAGCCATGATGGTATCTCTGATGCAAGCCACAGAATGCATGCGCATTTGGACAGGTGGTTGGTTCAACATTCTTTGATTGAGAGAGAGGGCCTGGTGTGGCTTGCGGTGCCTGAGCAACTCTTGCAGTTAAGCCCGCGCCCCGCAGCTGTTTTCCATTTTGCGCTCTGTCCTCCCTGGCCTCGTGCCATTGGTGGCCGCTGAGCACAATTACGACTAAATCACCTGCTTTCTTCGTTTATGGTCCTGCAGCGCGAGGGCCAGCCTTTCCTTGAGCATTTTGCTTGTTGGGTAAGAGCAGGCTCCGTCGAGATGAGGCTGCACTCTGTGTATCACTTTAGCACGTTCATCTAACACAACATCCCCGTCTGAGGTGATTCTCATGTAGCCTTGCACCAATGAACCGCGTAATGGCTTTCCGGTAGCTTCTCACATAGCTTGGAGCGTGTCGGGCTGGTTGCGGGATGCCTCTCGTGTAGCTTTCAGCGTGTCATGCCTGGAGCAGAAGGGATCTATGTGGCCCGTCATGTATGGTGGGCCCGAGAGCGGCAAGCGTACTGAGCGGTCCTAGCATGCAGCTCAGCCATGCCGGCCGCCGAAACGTCTGTGCTTCCATCTAAAAGTTGTGTATCTCTCTCTCTCTGGCCTGAGGGGCTGGCGAAGATGGCGGCTTCGGAGAAGCTGCCGCCCTTGGAGGAAGAGGGGGACTCTCGGATGCGCAAATTTCGTGAAAGTAGTAATTGGAATGTAGTTTCGGCCCACATGCATATACCAGTCCCTGAAAGAGGCAGTGCTGGGACATCAGGTAAGAAGATGGCTTACCAGGGACTGAGTGTTTCCCGCATGTTGGGTATGCTTTGCGCCCTTTTTTTTTACAGCTCGGTTCAGTTTGGGTAGCAGGGCCCTTTATGGTGGGAGCATGTGGGAGCAGTAGCAGTACTCGTTACAACCTATGGAATCGGCCGGCAGAGTACTGGTCAACAGTCAGCGGAGCAGGTAGCAACAAGAGTGTTACGAGGAGCTGTGGCCCGAACTGCGCCGAACGGCTGTACGGCCTCGGTACGTGGGGAAAAAATAAAATTAAGAGCTGTAGCGCTTTTGTGTGCTAGCTTGGATTGCTAGTGTCCTAGGCTGTGGGCGGCATCGACTTTCCGGAAGCTCCCAAGGCCCAGCTTACGCTTTGAAGTTGAGTTGGATTCGATTGCGCAAGTAGGTAGTGCTAACTTGATGATATCAGGGTACTTTCGTGCCTGTGGTAGATTCCATAAACGGGGGATCCCGATACTAATTATAGTCCTTGTTATTGCGACCCCAACAAAGGTACCCTCAATTTGTGGAAACCCCTCACCCGCTTCTTCAGTCATTGATTTTCATTTATTTTTCCACTTGATTCTCCATTACTGGTGTCATATATCTATAGAACCTAACTTTTGGATGCCTCCGTGCGTATTCTTGAGAGAAATATGGCTTGCGCCAGGTCACGGCGTCAATGTCGCCAGGGCGCATCTGGCGAGATGGCATGGAGCATGCCGCTGGTCAGGAGACCAGTGACCCCACCTTGATAGGACTAGTGACTAGAACTACCCACCCCTTTTTTGGGGGGAGTCCTGAAAGGTCGTGGCAGAGGAGGGGTTATGGCTTAATTGCAGATCCGTGACTCAAAAAAAAGGCAGCTTTTGCTGAGCTTTCTGTAAGTGAGGGAATATGATGGAGAGGTTTCTCTAGGTGTATTGGCGCTCGATGCGCGACAAGGGCATGCAACGGAACTTGCATGAAGAGTAGACGGCTGCGAGAGTCAAGGATCTTGGCTATCGTGTTTGTAAAGTTGGGATTGAGCATTGTGTCGGCGTCTAGCAGTATATCTGTGCAGTTCAGTTGACAACCTGACGCCTGCAGGTGGTCGAGCATTTTCTGCGGTGAGTTAGCAATGGCGGGTCCGGTCTGGTGGTGATAGTTGCGCAGGTTCTAGGTTCTTTCATGTGCCAATGTGACTTGCTGTTTCATGCGCAACTTGGTTCTGCTGGCGTTGTGCGCGAGGAATGCGAGGAGTAGGCTTCAGGAGCCGAAATGAGCGCTTTGATCATGCCGGGCAACCGGCCTGAGGTAGATCTCAAAGCCGAACATGCCGACTCCGTGCAGAACATGCTGCAGAAGCAGGTGGCTGGGCAGAGCAATGGAAGCTTTATATAACCTCTACATACTATGGTAGTTTCCATTTTCTTTTCCATTATCCCAATATAAACCCAATATTACACCAATATTACCCCAGTATACTATAGACCCTAAACCCTAAACCCGAAATAACCCAATATAGACCCCTCGTTCGCGTGGCACTGGCCTTGGGAGATGGCAGGCGGAAATCCTGAGACGGCTGGACCAGCAGACGGAGCTCCTGAGCTCGCTGGTGTCGACTCTTCGGCTGCAGATTTTGGGGGTACCCCAAAATTAGGGGTACTTTTAAAGGGGGTATAGGGGTTACTTGGGGGTATACTGGGGTTATATAGGCATAATGGAAAAGAAAATGGAAACTACAGGAATCATAGGGATTATATACGGGTTATATAGGGTTTATATTGGGGTTATATATAATATTTATGAGACCTCGGCTTGCACCTGTCCTGGCGCGGTTTTTGACCATTGGAGCGAGTCTTCAACTGCAGCCTGGCCCAAGCCCACCAATAGCTGTGTAAAATAGTGTGAAACCTAGATCCGCAACATGGCATTCCGCCTGGGATCCGTGCTGCTGGCCTTCCTCTTTGTGGGGATTGCAAGCTCTGTGAGGGACGACGCCCAAGTGAAGTGCAAGGAGTCCTTGGTCGCAGCCGCAATGGAGACCTACCTGAACGAGAAGCAGAAAACGGACCCGCTGGCTACCAAGAAGGCGCAGTGCAACTGGGCGACCAACGGGCAGAATCCTGATGCCAGGGAGGAGGCCGTGACCGGCATGGATGAGAAGCTGAAGAAGCTCAAGGTGACGGGCTGCACTACGAAGATGCTCGAAGATGGCCTGGACTCCTACTGCGCCAAGCTGAAGTAAGCATCCGCCCGCCGTGGCAAATCTCAGAGTGGAAAAGAAGATGGAAACTACTATTTAGGGTTTAGGGTTTCCCAAAATTAGGGGTACCCTTTTTGGGGGTCCTATAGTAAGGACTATAGTATTTTAGGGTTACATTGGGGTCCCCCTATTTTGGGAAACTGCCAGATCATCTCCAGTGGGGAAGCGGGCCGTCTGCAAACTAGCTACTGAGGAAGCCTCCATTTGGACTGCTCAGGAGGCCGGCTGGGGGTGCCAGAATACATTTTGGGATGGAATCGTGCGGAAAATTGGCCCAACAAAAAAAAAGAAGGACCCAATCTATCTCATCTCCCACAGGCTGCCACCCCAAACCTGAAAACCCTGAACCGTTGAAGAGAATTTGTCTTTGTGCTTGGTCCAGGCCACGTGGTGAGGTCAATGCACATATCACGCACTCTGTTGAGCACATCTAGAGATGCTGAAGTCAAACGAAGGGTTACGCTGGTCCCTGCTATACGGGCCATGAAGCCACGTGCACCTAGGCCATGCGAGACTTGAAGCCCTACAGAGCCTGAACCCTCCCTGGTGCAGGGTCAGCCCCGACGCAAGCCTCAACCCTGGGCAGGTTCGGGCCAAGGCTGGCTGTTTAGGGGGATAAGCTCACGAAAACTTAGATCCGCATAAAGTACAAATACATACATGTATCTATTATATGTGTATACACCTTCTTATATGCATGTAGGTAGGTAGGTAGGTAGGTAGGTAGGTAGGTAGGTAGGTATGTAGGTATGTAGGATTACGTAGGCATGTAGGAAAGCATTGTGTATGTAGGTGCGCACATCTGTTCGTAAGCATGTACGTCTGCAAAAACATGTGCATGATTGTGCATGTGCGCTACGGCGGCATCGCTTTCGGGCTTTCGGTCAAGCCGACAGGTCCAGCCAGAGGAGCCTGCTAATCCAAGTCCAACATCATGTAATAAGTGGCTTGGCTGAGCTCGAGCTAGCATGGTAAAGGATCTTAGAGGGATATAATTGTAATAATAGAAATAGTAATAATAGTACTAACAGTAATAGTAATAACAGTAATAACAAAGATCATAGTAGTAATAATGAATAATAGTGTTCTCATAATAATGGAGGCGGCTGTGTGAGCTTTGACATGACCTAGTGGTTGTTGCAAAGCGGCAGTGGCTGTGCCCGTGGACTTGAAAGTTCTGCTAGAATTTGTGCTGCCACGCCTGGACAAGCTACGCTTTGCATCACCTCTGGCCTCAGAAAATGAGACCTGAAAGAGCTTTGTGTGGAGGCTAAGGTACTTGAGTTCCTATTCAGGATCTATTTCTTGAGCCCTGCTCAGGCCAACTCTCTTCAAGACTTTCTCTCAAAGCGAGATCAATCGGCGGCGGGAGGTGGCGAGGGTGTTGTAGAGGCTTGAGCTTTTGCTATACTGCCAGACCATTCTGAATGTCGGTTTTCCATCGCTTTGTCAAACAGAGAGTCAACCTAAGCCATATTGAACCCTGAATGTACACTTGGTTTTCCACAGTCGAGAGATAGCTCATTGTCATCTTTGGGCAGCATGTCTACACGTGCAATGCCTCTTCCGCCAGAATTGGTATCAACTATGGCCGACTGTGCCCACATGTACCAATCCCATCCAATCCCCACGGGACCCCATGTAAAATGCCGACGCAATGCCTTCAGACTTAAGCAGCACATAAATCTGAAAGCCGTTAAACCTGAACTCCAAGCCCCTAACCTTAGAAAGTTCTTCTTATGCAGTTCTTGTCGGGAGAATTCCTAATTCACCATGTCGCTACTCGTTGTAGCCTGAGCTGTCTAATTCTGTCTAATTGAGCTGTCGTACCCATGATGGAAGGCCTAGATCCCGACCCAAAACCGTGAAACCTAAGCTCTCAGCATAACCCCTCTCTAGGAGGACCCTTGTAGTGCTCTTCTCATGCAACGAAGTTCCTTGTCCCTGGCTGATTTCCTGATAAAAAGCTCGTGCTCCTTCCAGGCCACGCGCATATTTAGCGGGACTTTTTTTTGTAGAACCTCAAAGGAGCGCGTGCTGGATGGACACTATTATACAAAGGGTTTCTTTGGGGTTCCATGTTAGTTCGGGGGCGCGCGCCCAAACCCATTCATTCACGCAATTGAATTCATAGTTCAAGTTGGATGAGTTGATTACCTTGTGGTGAAGCCCTACATGCAGAAACCCCCAAACCACTAAACTCAAGACTCTGACCCGTCAAGTCCACCCCCCGAATATCACATATTTCCATTGGGCATATTAGATTGTCTAGGGAACTTCCATATGATGGTTTTCCTAAATAGGGGGACCCCAATGCAGACCCCAAAATACTGTAGTCATACACTGTAGTCCTTGTTATGGGGACCCCTAAAAAGGGTACCCCTAATTTTGGGAAACCTCCATATTAGGGGGTTTTGACTATTAAGGGGAGAGGATCACGACTGCCAAGATTGCCAGGCCAAGGCTGTTTCGGTGGGCAAAATCATATCGCAGCACCCCACCGCTTCAGAGGCGGCAAGCCCAACCAATCACGGGGTTTAGGGTTTAGGGGCTTTCCAAAAATTAGGGTTTGTAAGGGCTATACTGCTCTGGGATCCATGTTGGGGTTCCTTGAGTTATGGAGACTACTACGCAGCTCCAGATCGATCCTCAAAGCCTGAGAAACCTCGAAATATCCACGAGATCCCATAACCTCTATACCATCAGCAACTCCAGGAAACTCTGTTTTGATGATTCCTACAGGATGCAACTTGTTGCTGAGCAACCCCAAGTAACATCGGTCTGTAGTTCAAATGGGGATCTGGTTATGGTAAGCAACATGGGTCTCTAGTTACCAGTTCAGATGGGGATCTGGTTATGGTAAGCAGGGATGAGCAGGGATGAGCTCCTATCATCCGAGGAAAGTGTGTCAGGCTTTACGGTGGGAAGGTGTATACGAGATGGAAGGGAGTTGTGAATAGCGTCTCAAATGCAACTTAGACGAGGCTTGAGGCAAAGATGCAGTTTCGCATCGTGAGGACAAAACCCAACTTTGTCTAAAGGGAATGCTAGTTTCCCAATATAGACCCCAATATACTATGATCCTTATTCTGGGGACCCCCAATAGGGTACCCCAAATTTTGGGAAACCCCCAATTGTGGGTGGGAAGCTTGGCTTTGGGCGGAGACTTGTGGAAGTGTTTCTCAAAGTTCCCGATGCTTGGAGGGTCAGGGGGACATAGTAAGTCGCTTAATCACCCCTACAACTCATAGTAACCCCAGGAATCCCTTATTGACCTACTTACTAAGTCCCCCTGATGCTCCAACCCCTAAACCCTAAACCCTAAACACTAATTAGTAGTTTCCATTTTGTTTTCCATTATCCCTATATAACCCCAATAAAATCCTATAATCCCTATATAACCATATGTCAATTTCACAGCAGGCCGAAACATCTTCTTGCTCAGAGCGGATGGTGAAGCACGCTGGCTTTGACCTCTTTTTCACCGTGGTGGTCGTCACAAACTCGATGCTTCGCCAGATGTTCGGTGCAGATGGTGGTCTCCATCAAATGCGCATTCCACCCGTAGAACTTATTTACTGCTGAAGCAGTTGGGGAACTAGGTGCAACTGGGGGTAGCCTCCAAGGGCAGTTGGACATGGCAAGGTTAACTCTGGACCGAAGTAAGGATTTCTAACAGCTAGGGATGTCGGAGGTCCTGACCCTGAGTAAAACCGTTTGGGTTTCAAGTGAAGATGTGGTTGCACATCATGTTTGCGGAGAGTGTGTTTGCGGCTGTTTATATGGCCAAATGGCTGGAGACGAAACAGCTCCACGTCATCACTCAGCCAATCTCAAGCGCCAATCTCAAGCCTGACTTCATCAGTCCCCTGCAGCCTGCGATGTATGCGATTGTTCAGCTCATTTGCCAGAGATCATTCAAAGGATCTGTAAGTTCGAGAGCGAGAGCATCCGAAGCCACAAAGGATCTTCATTGGCCTGGAGCTGCAGTTGACAATGTCTACAGGCGGTAGGTCCATCCCGATGCAGGCCCATCATTTGCGGCCAGCTGTGCAGTGGTCCATTAGGGTTTGCATGAGAATTTGAGAGCTATCTAGGAGTCCTTGGGCAGTGTTTGGATGTGCTAAGTTGCTTTTGGAGGCGGGTAGTAATGATTTCCATTTTATTTTCCATTATTCCCATGATTCCCTATATAACCCCAATCTATTATGGTAGTTTCCATTTTATTTTCCATTATTCCCATTGTAACCCCTATAATCCCTGTAGTACTTTCCATTCAATTTCTATTATCCACTGAGTAAGTTGAGGTTTAGTCAAGGCTCTCTGGCTTTGGCATCTTCTGAGATCTGCAGTCCCATTGTAATAATATTGGGGTTATATTGGGGGTATATTGGGATAATGGAAATGAAATGGAAACTACTATTTAGGGTCTAGGGTTAGGGGTGTTCCAGATGCAAAAAGGGTTGCGAGGGGAAGCAGGCCTATGCATGAGCCATTTTCATACAAGCGCAGGTCCTTCAGTACTGCTACACTCTCCTCTTCACATTTGAGCTGGTGCCAGGGGCTCAGTGGAAGCTCGCCATCCTAGCCGCTAGAAGTATGGGATCTTCCCCCCTTCAGGCCTTGATAGGCCTTACCTGGAGTCTGGGTATGATCCTCTGTGTGACCTGGTGGACTTAGGGTGAGGTTCCTGGCTCAGGGCCCAAGCCTTCTCTGTCGCGAAGAGTGGATGTGGGCTTGTGGCTTGGCAACTTGAGCAGAAGCCTTTGATACCTCCACATGGCAAGTAGGATCTTGAGTCTCGGGATGCCCAAAGTAGGTGGTAGCCAAAGCTACAAGGCAAGTCTAAGCACTGAGGCAGCCCAAAAGTACCAAGTGCCAAAGTTGTGACTGCAGCTGAAACATCTAAGGGCTCGATCTCTTTATCGTCTTGACCTCGCTCTGGGAGTTGTTCGTGGACGTCTACTACTACGTGCAGGGCAGCGGGGAGCGGGCCTATGCCAGGGGTTGGAAGGTAAGGTTAAACCTTTGCAACCTTCATCCTAAAGCTTTCCCCGAGCTATTTGAGGAGCCCAGGGATTCCTTGTAGCAACTCCTGGCCATTGCAGTCTGAGCAACAGCCTCTGTCCGTTTCTGGGACGATTTGACACCAGAAGCGGCATTCGGCTTAGGAGGATTTGGCTGTCCTTTCGGGGATGTCGAGCCTCAAAGCCTTCCGGATCATCCGAGTCACCAGGCTGGTGGCGACGGAGGGGGTCAAGTTTCTGTGAGAATCAGGTCTGCATCATGTTAGGGTGGTGGTTTTGATAGCAGCAGTATGTAGTAGCAGCGGGTGAAATATCGGTCGGTGTGAAAAGCATTGAAGGCGGTATTTCCTGGGGAGCCAATGCCAGCTTCGCGTAAGTGTTTGTCAAGACCAGGTGCTTCATTAGGGCCAGGGTTGTCTGAAATAGTGGGGGCATCATGAGAGAGGACCCTAGAAGAGAGAATAGAGCACAGGAGTAGGTTAAGACATGTTAAGAGATGGCCTCGAACATCGTGAATCAAATGCTGCTCGGCAGGCTGATCAAGGCTGTGCGGCTCATGCGAATCCTTCGCTTCGTGATGGCCTTTCGAATGCTGATTGCTCTTCGCTCTGCAGTTGGGATGCTTGCAGCAGTGTGGTACGAAGCTGGAAGCCAGAACAACCAAATGATTTGTTTGGCATTCCGAACTCAGCTACATGTTGCACAGCATGGCAAAATTGCTGGCGAAAGTTCGATAATCATCATGCCAGGCTGTCTTTGCCCCCAGATCCCCTCGAAAGGCCGCGCAAAATGCGCTCGACTTTGTAGGGGTGTATGGGGGGACAATGCAATGTACAGGCCACAAAACTAACATAGAACTCAACAAGGGCCCAGGTTACTTTGAAGAAGGGTAAAGCTCCCACTCGGCCTCAGACATCCATCCTGCACACGCTGAAGTCGCTGTTCTGGGCGATCATGCTCCTGTTCCTCATCGTCTATGTGCCTGCCCCAGGTGGTTTCTAACTTCCGTGTTCTCATCTTATGTGTCCACAGGAGATTGTGCAGATCCAGTGGTCAGTGGTCAAAGCGGCAGGGGTTTTGTCAGCTCAAGTGGTTCGCTGCATCTCAGACTAGAAGACCTGAAGTCAAAAGTTACCCCATATAACTCACAGGTAGTCTCATCACCGCAGAGTGTCGCTGACAGCTGGCCGCCAGGGTTGTTCTCGCCCCAATTTCTTAATTTGTGGATGCCTGCTTTTTTGGGTTTTTGCTGTGAGCGTGCCACATGCTCATGGCAGACACGGCGGAAGCTGAAACGTCAGCATGATTGTTGCCTGAGAGTCCCTATGCATCTCAGGGGTCCCGAAGGGTCCCTCTTTTAGCACCTCTTTGAGGGAAACTCCCTTCTGACAAAGAGAAGCAAGCAATCCACATGCAAACTGAGACTGAGGTGTTCGCTGTCCTCTTTACACAAGCAGTGTTGCTCGGCAAGGACCAGTCTCAACAGAAGATGGCAGGGCATACTCTGCGCAAGCCCTGACAGTTGGAACGTACAAAGCCGGTAAAAAGCCTGAGTTATGATAGTGAGCTTGATTTTCTCGTGGAGCCTGCTCAAATTACAGTTCCCATGGGCACCAGCAGCAACGGAAACAGACATCAACAACATAGGCTGTATTATGCTGTATTGCTTTGGGATTTCGTCCAGTTTGGCGAATTTTCTGAGGCAAGACTATGTCCAGGATCCGGATTCGACCCTCTCGAAAGAGGCTCCTGGGCTTGTTGCCGGCACTTGAGCGGCCTACTCTTTGGATTCTTCTTTGCGAGAAGTTTCATGCCTTCGTGCTTATGTAGCTTGCTAGCCTTCCGGGGTCAAGGGCCTTTTCTTCTGGAGCTTCGAGGTGTAAGTACAGTGCTTGGCCAGATAGAGCCCATTGCTCCCTCCCAGTGCTGTCAGCGAAATCTTTTTTTTGCCGGCTTCCAACAGCCGAGTCTTGTATGTTGTTCATCTACGGCCGTTTGAGAGTGAAAGAACACCCTAGAGGGAAAATGCATGTTGCCCCAGGATCTTGATGCCACTGCACACTACTTTGGTTCTCTTCCGGCTGCTCAGCTTTGGCAGATTTATGCAGTAATCACTTCGGACCGACGCATGGTGCCCTTGTGGCTTGCTCGGTCATCCAAGCCATGTTTCAGGAAACGATGCTGAGCCTCTTCATGAGCATCTCTGGGGGCGTCAGTTGGGAGCAAGTGGTGGCGCCACTGAAATCGATGTCCCCGATCTGGGTCATACTCTATCTCTTCTACATCAGTTTCTTGGTTCCACTTCTCTATTTTCTACAATCTTTGGACTTTCAGACTTTGGTAGATCCTCGAGTTTTATATTGAGGGACCGAAAAAGTAAACTTCTGGGGGGAGATGAAAGGGCAACCAAGGTTTTACGTATTTTGCAGTATTGCTGCTCGTCCGCACACAGCATATTCTTGACTTTTGGGGTGGTTTAGCATCATGTGCAGAACTTTCATCGGAGAGAAGCATGGCTGCTACAGTTCACCCACAGCGCGGACCGCGGGGTGTTGCATCGGAAAGTTGCTTCCTCTCTTCCTGGAAGAAGGCAATAGGCCAGTATGCCGAGCCCATTCACAGCCAAGGAACGTTGTGACTGCTGCGTCTTGGCAGCAACTTTACGTGGGTTGCGCTGTGATGGCCCGCGGTAGCTTCCCCTAGTCAGGCACTTGTTGGACGAACCCCCCCTTTGTCTTCATGCGGACTCTTCCATCCATGGAATGGAGTTCTGGGTTCTGCACAGGCCTAGCAGAGACACCTTAGGACACACTCCTGAATTGCAGGTATTCTGTCAGAGTGCCATTGACGGGGCGCAGAACGACCACGCGTCCAAGGTGCATGCGGTCCTGTCGAACAAGGAGGCACGTTTTCCCAACTCTGAGACTGAAAGTCTTTCTCCAGGCTTGGGTTCGTATAAGGGATAGTCTAAACTCCTCAAGTGGGTTCTATAGAGGACTATTTTGGGGTATAAAAGGGGATGCTAGGAGTTTAGACTTTCGCTCGTATGAGGTCCTGGTCTGAGGCTCCGCTCCCCAATGGTTGGTCCCTGATGCAAAGACAGGAACACCTGGAAAAGATCCGCACATTGTTCTCCCACTTCGGAGCAGAGGCCGCTTCAGGGCAACCAGGGGCACTTCAACCCGTATTTTACAAAAGTGGGGATCATATGGAATTATGATTATTATTAGTCATAGTGGCAATAAGATTAATCGTAATAATCATAATAGTAGTAATAATATAGTAATCATAATAGTCATAAGAATAAAAGTATTTGTAATGATAGCAATGCTAATGGTAGTATCAGAAATGGAGTTCTGGGGACATGTGCAGATGGGTTGTTCCGTTCGACCTGGTGCTGTTCAGCTGCTGCTACATTCGGATGTACTTCATCATGTTTTGCCCAACACTTTGTCTCCTGAAGAAATGAGTCGAACTTTCTATGCTACGTTTGAGGTTGCTTTGCTTATTGATTCTGCTCCCCGCGCATGGTTCCGTAAAGCATTGGACTGCCTTTGAGCTTCTGATGATGCAAGTACCTCGCCCGGCAACATGCACAGGCCAGTTGCAAAAAAAATTCAGCAATACTGATATTCATTCTTCGAGAAGTAGAGCTGACTTCAGGACGGCGTGATAACCTTTGATCTCTTTCGGGAGAAGATCAAGTCTGCAGAGGTCCCCGCACGGATTTTTGGAAGGGAGCTGGGGAATTTGTCACATCAGTTCGAAGGCCTTCGCAAGCTGCCGCTGTCTGCGAGGTTTGGAGTTTCATCATCGCGTTGAACGGTACAGACATATGTAAGGCGCTAAGGCCAGAATTCCAGCAAGACGTGAACTAGCTGAGCTTGAAAGCACTTGGATCACTGCCAACAATTTTGCGTACCCAAAGCCTCCCGAACTTCCTGTAATTTGAGCATGTTTACGAGGCACTAAAGAAAAACACCAGGTGCGGGAGTATTTCCAGACGCTGGGCTTGGACGTGTGGGCATCTTGGCAGTGGTATTGGCACGTTACTGTAGGGCCAATCGGGTCTAGCCAGGGTTTAGAGGGTTATCGCCGTCTAACGGGTTGCTGTCCTCTGGATCAGCAACAACAACAATCCGGAACAAAGAAGGACGCCTGGTCCTTCTTCAAGCTGCTGGACGAGGATGCAGGTGGTGCCGTGGAGATCGAGGAGCTCCTCAGCTTTTTAGGGTTTAGGGTTTAGGGTTTCTCCACAATCTTGGCCAGGATTTTGGGTTTCGAGGGTTCAAGAAACCCGGCGATGATGCAAAAGGGGCAGGTTTGGGGAAGGGTGTCAGGCCTAGTTGGGACCCCACACCGACCTGCAAAAAGGTTATAGTCACCCTTAAGTAGATAGAATATGGGGTATATGGGGATCTTATTATAATATACCCCAAGCCATATTCTATCTACTTAAGGGGGACTATAGATCAAATCTGCCATGTTCAGCCATCCCAGCTCGACCCCTGCAACCAAAAGCCCATGCTTACCCTAAACCCTAAATAGATAGTAGTTTCCATTTTATTTTCCATTATCCCTATATACCCCCAATACAACCCTTGTTTTCTATCTACTTAACGGGGACTGTCTGGTGCTCCAATAACCCTGAAGCCAGAAAACCAAGGAGCTCCTGAACCTTCTGGCAGGTTACCTAAATGGTCAATGACAACAGCCCCAACACCATAGTGGTTTCCATTCCCTTTTCCATTCCCCAACTTCCAACGAATGCCGGACGTACACAACCCCAAACTCTAACCCTAAGCCGCAAATAGCACAGCAGTGCCCATTATCTTTCCCCTTCTCCCCTTGTCCTTTCAAGGAACGTCACGTAAGACAACTACATGCAGTGCAGGACGAATTGCTGGGGATAGTTGGCCAGTGCTCTCACCCCGCAGTATTCACGCGTAAGCATCTGGAAGTTTGTTCCTACTGTCCCTCCTTAATGTTCTTGCGTTCCCGTTTGGGACATTGAAAACTCCTCAGGTCAAGCTCTGTGTAGCCCAGGTTTTTAATGGGCTGCTTGCGTTTGCGCGGGCAAGCCACGGCCATGGACGTTGGGAAGCCTCTGGGTCTATGTTAGCTTGGGCCTCCCACCCTGTACTAGCGGCTATAAGGGACAAGAAGGATTATATTAGGTTCCTACTATATTGCTATTATACCGCTCTAACAGGGTGGGGTATCCTCGTAAGGTCCATGTTAGGTTGGGCCTCCACCTACTAAAAGTGACCACAAGGAGGAGGAACCATACCACAGTTCCTGGCTGGGGGATTATACGTCTTGAGGTTAGGTTTCTGGGTTTACTCTTTTTGTCGCGTCAAGGGTCATGATTCATGATAGGCACCTGCATGAGCTCGTATCAGAACCGAGGATCATCAATGATCAGCAGTGGCTGATTCGAAACCAGGGTGGCTCAGTCGCAGACGTCACAGGACCATGGGCAAGTCGTGGGCTTTTTTACCCAGCCGAAGACTGGGTAGCCGACATTAGAAGGAACTGAGGGTTGGTGCCTCTTACCAGAAAGAGAGGAGAGGGAGAGAGTCAGAATAAACTCGGTGCAGGGCACTGCGCGGTTTGAGGGGTTGTAGAGCCCCCTAGCACCCGCAGAAGGAGAAGAAGTTTATTGAGATTTCTGTTACAAGGCGCGGTACAGTTAAGCGCCTCAAGGCATCCAAAGAACAGCAGAGCTTTATTGCCCAGGTAAGTTCCAAGCCTACATGGAGGTCGAGCTACTTGGCCGATGACCTATAGAGCCTTCAAGTTCCTGATCACTTATTAGGACTGGTGCTCTAAATCCTAAACCCTAATAACCCT